>JANAVB010028848.1:0-27500 GCA_029216955.1 Iris pallida | reverse complement strand
TCATTTATCATTAAGATAAGTAAACAAACATGCTCAGGAGATAGCAGGTATTGGAGCTAGACAAGACTTAGACAAGGCTGGACACCATCCATTCGCAATCGGCCAAACAAATACTACGGCTTACTACTTTAACTAACTAGGGTTATCACAAACCTAATTACTAACAAGATGCAAGTGAGAATTCCAGTCCCAAGCCCTGCAGACTATCCAGTTATCCTTCCGCGGGTTGAGAGTTATAGGTGGGTACATTGCCCGGGAGACAAATGTACCCTTAGGTGACTTAGAGGGTGCAACACATGACAGTGTGCTGGAAATGTGCTCTACTCGTCGGCAAGCTACAAGTCCATTAAAGCGCGCAGATAACGAGATTGCCTGTGACTGGGAATTCTTCATGTTCTAGTTTGATCTAATCATTAGCCTAATCCAATTTAGCGCGAGTCCCTGGCCGTGGTACCCAGGAAGTCACGTCCTAGACATGATGCAAGACAAGACAAGTGGATTGTACAAGCAAGCAAGCAGGAACACCCATGGTGTCAAGTTGATTATACGAGTCTAGTTACAAGTTACAAGTCAAGTCAAGTCAGGAGTGCGCCGCCACGGGCCACTATCAAGTTATCAAGATAATTCATGTCAGGGTACTGTCAGGAGTGCACCATTACGGGTCACTGTCATGTCAGGTTGGTCATGTCAGGAGTGCACCACTACGGGTCACTGTCGTATTATGCTAGTTTCTTGTCATACCATGTCGTGTACAATAGTCATTCCAAACATATTAAGCAAAATCAAGTTCATGACAAAAGACGTAAGGATATAAAATGGACGTAAAATATCTAATAAAATACCAATATATATAGGGCTATAGAAGAGCCCAGCTCAAAGAATTAAACAATTCATCATAGACAAGTGGGTTGTGCAAGGGGGGTCAGGGGTTGGGCTGCGCAGGGTATGTACTGCGCATGGGAGAGCTGCGCAAGAGTTGCCTTGCGTAAGTGTAGACTGCGCAGGGGTAGACTGCGCAGGGGTTACCTTGTACAAGGGTAGACTGCACAGGGGTAGACAGCGCAAGGGTGGATTGCGCAGAGGTGGATTGCGCAAGGCTGGCTTGCGCAGAGGTGGATTGCGCAAGGCTGGCTTGCGCAGAGGTCGGCTTGCGCATGGCTGGCTTGCGCATGGATGGCTTGCGCCAGCGCAATCCAGCGCAGCGCAAAGCACTGGCTGAGGTCATGCGCAATCGGCCCTGCGCTAAAGAGCACAAGCCGGGGGGTGCGCAACCGGCCATGCGCTAAAGAGCGCAAGGCAGAGGGATGTTCTTCCTGGCCGAGAGCAGGTCCAAGAACACCAAGAACTTCATTTCTTCATAACTTTGTCAAATTAAAACCAAATCTAGATTTTCAAAGTTCTAACTTGAGTAAAATCGAATTCTCTTCCACATGGAAGCATCAAAACAAGCAAAAATCAAAGTTTAATAGATCAAAACCAAGGATTTTCGAAAATGGTTAAACCCTAGATCTAGAAGAATGAAAGCTCCAAATCACAAAATGTCAAGTTCTAAAGTTGTTCTCCATGGCCTAATCTAGTTAATAGACAAATAAAAAGTGGTGCTTATTTGATGGCAAGGTGCACTTGCCTATGGGTTGGAGAGTTGTGTGGAAGAAGGAAGAAAAAGAAGTTAAAAAAAATTGATAGAGTTATGGAGGAGAGAGAAAAGGTTGGTAGATTTTAATGAGGGTGGTTGTGATGGAATGGAGGGGGAGAATAGGCTAAGGTGTTCCACTCATGATGAACCAAACCAAATCAAACCAACTCCACAAAATAAAACCAAGCCATGGTCTAAAACCCATTTACGAGAACCCGAATCCACAAGTCGAGAAAATAAAATACGTGCCAAATCAAATTACGAGTATAAATATGAAATACAGGAAATAGGGGTGACAACTCTACCCACCTTCAAAGAATTCCGTCCTCGGAATTTAATCAAGGAGCTAGAGATTGCCACGACAAGCTATGCTAAGCACAGACAAGCTACACTAAGCAGTTCAATCATACAATCATACAATGCAAGCAAGGAAAGGGAAAGCGTAAGGCATAAGAAAGACATTATACCTCACGAGTCAAACAGGTAGGGATATCGCGATCGGATATCGTCCTCACGCTCCCACGTTGATTCACCTAGAGAGTGATGACCCCAAGCAACACGGACTAAGTTAATAGTCTTGTTCTTGAGCGTCTTTTCTCTCCGGTCCAATATAAACACGGGCCTCTCCTCATACGAAAGGTTGGTACCAACAACCAATTCCGAATGATCTAGGATATGGCTCGGGTCCGGGATGTACCGTCTTAATTGGGATACATGAAAAATATCATGTACCTCACTTAGCGACGACGGAAGAGCGAGACGATAGGACACATCGCCTACTCGCTCTAGAATATCGAACGGCCCTATATACCTAGGACTAAGCTTTTTCCGTACGCCAAAACGAATGACGTCGCGGGTAGGCGAGATCCTAAGGAATACATGGTCGCCGACGGCAAATTCTAAGGGACGTCGATGAGCATCGGTCCAATGGCGCTGGCGATCCTGAGCAACTCGGAGGTGATCTCTGACTTTCCTGACCACTTCAACCGTCTGAGAAGTCAATTCTGGACCGAGCATCTGCCTCTCTTCGACATCGTCCCATGCTAATGGGGATCTGCACTTCCTGCCATACAGAGCCTCGAAGGGTGCCATTTGGATACTGGCCTGGAAACTATTGTTGTACGAGAATTCCACCAGGTGCAGGTGATCCTCCCACGAGCCATCGAAGTCAAGGGTACACGACCGCAACATATCTTCGAGGGTTTGTATAGTGCGCTCTGATTGCCCATCTGTCTGCGGATGATACGCTGAGCTGAACTTGAGACGAGTCCCCAAACTTTGATGAAGACTGCGCCAGAAGTGCGATGTGAATCTCGTATCCCTGTCTGATACTATGCTGACTGGCACTCCATGAAGTCTGACGATCTGCCTGAGATATATCTCTGCTAGCTGCGCCATCGACTGTCCAACTTTAAATGGAAGAAAGTGTGCCACCTTGGTAAGCATGTCCACAATGACCCAAATAGCATCTCTGCCTGCCGGAGATCTGGGTAACCCAGTCACGAAATCCATGGTAAGGTGCTCCCATTTCTATTCTAGGATCGGTAAAGGTTGAAGAAGTCCAGCTGGCCTCTGATGTTCAGCCTTGACTTGTTGGCAAACCAAACATCGAGAGACATACCGGGCTATCTCTCTCTTCATACCATTCCACCAAAAGTGTTGACGAATATCTCTGTACATCTTCGTGCTGCTTGGGTGGATGGAATACTGCGAACTGTGAGCCTCTGCCATGACTTCCTGTCTGATATCTCCACTGGGTACACAAAGACGCGTGCCGTGTCGAAGTGTACCATCCTCATGAATACATAACTCTGGCCTTCTTCCTGCCTCGCACTCTGCTCTGAGCCGCTGAATCTTGGAATCTGTTAACTGTGCTGTCCGGATCCTCTCAACTATGGTGGACTGAATCTGTAGGCTGGCCATCAAGGCCACATTGGAAGGAAGAACCACTTCAATTCCCATCTTCTGAAGATCCGACAATAACTCTGGTTGCGCCGTCAGGAAATAAACTCCGGCTCTCCGGCTCAACGCATCTGCTACAACGTTGGCCTTCCCTGGATGATACTGCAAATCCACATCGTAGTCCACCAGTAGCTCGAGCCATATTCTCTGCCGTATATTAAGATCCTTCTGGGTGAAAATATACTTCAGGCTCTTATGATCAGTAAAGATCTCCACTCTGTCTCCGTACAAGTAGTGTCTCCACAACTTAAGTGCAAACACTACTGCTGCTAGCTCTAAGTCGTGGGTCGGGTAATTCTTCTTATGATCACGGAGTTGACGTGATGCATAAGCAATTACCTTCCCATGCTGCATCAAAACACATCCCAATCCTCTGCCTGAAGCGTCGTAATAAACTGTGAATCCTTCGGTCCCATCTGGAAGGGTGAGAATGGGAGCCGTTATCAAATCCTGCTTCAACTTCTCAAATGATTCCTGACATTCTGCTATCCAAACGAACGGCACATCCTTGCGGGTCAACTGGGTCATCGGCTCTGAAATCCTTGCAAAATTAGAGACGAACCGCCGGTAGTAGCCGGCCAATCCAAGAAAGCTGTGAACTTCTACCACTGAGCTGGGTACTGGCCATGCCTCGATAGCCACAATCTTCTGGGGATCCACTTCTACTCCTCCTCGAGTAATGATGTGACCCATGTACGAAATACGATCGAGCCAGAACTCGTATTTACTGAACTTGGCGTACAACTGGTGCTCTCTGAGAATCTGGAGGACAATTCTGAGATGCTGCTCGTGCTCTGCTTCACTCTTGCTGTAGACCAGGATGTCATCAAGGAACACTATCACAAACTGATCCAAATAAGACATAAAAATACGGTTCATGAGGTCCATGAACACTGCCGGCGCATTGGTCGCTCCAAAGGGCATAACTAGAAACTCCCAATGCTCGTACCTAGATCTGAACGCCGTCTTCGGGATGTCCTGCTCTCTGACTCTGATCTGGTGGTATCCTGACCGCAAGTCTATCTTCGAGAAAATTGAAGCCCCCTTGAGTTGATCAAACAAGTCATCTATCCTCGGGAGAGGGTATCTGTTCTTGATTGTCACTGAGTTCAAGGTACGATAATCAACACATAGCCTGGACGTACCATACTTCTTTTTCACAAGAAGCATCGGGGCTCCCCAAGGCGATCCACTTGCACGAATGAATCCCTTGGTCCTGAGTTCTTCAATCATCTTGTACAAAATCTCCAACTCTGAAGGCACCATTCTGTAGACTCGCTCTGATACTGGTGCTGTCCCGGGAATCAAGTCGATGGTGAACTCGATCTCCCGCTCTGGTGGCATCCCTGGAAGTTCCTCTGGGAAGACATCTGGAAACTCTTCAACTATCCGGGGTAACTGCACTGCTGCTACTGCCATCCGCAATACTGGAGGAGATGGCTCTACTGTGCCTCTGGAAAATGAAAACTCTGGCTCTCCGGGAATACTAAAGACAACTCTGCCAACATGGCAGTCTATCCTAGCATAATGGTTCCTCAACCAATCCATGCCTAGGACTACATCATAGTCTGCCATAGGGAACTCTATAAGCTTAGCGGGGAACTCTCTACCGCTAACTACGATCCGACACGAGGAAAATACTCGATCTACTCCCACAAGACCATTACCAGTAAGTATATTGAGCCTCACTGATAATGACTCGGGCTCCAATCCTATCCGTGTCACGAATCGTGCAGACATGAATGAATGCGATGCACCAGAATCAAATAATACAGATACTGGAAAGGTGTTGACGAGAATAGTACCTGCCACTACCTCACCTGGTGCAACTTCTTCTTCCATGGTCATCATCATAGCCTGACCTCTAGCTGCAGGTCCTCTCTGCTGGAAACCCCTCTGTCAGTTCTGTGCTGGAGCCTGGGTGAACTGCTGCTGGAAGGCCTGGGCCTGGGGCAACAATGGCCTCGGGTACTGCTGTTGCTGCTGCTGCTGGACTGGAACTGGGGCTGGTCCTCTCACCAAAGAACTAGAAAGGTTGGATGATGATGGACCTCCCATATTCGGGCAGGTCCCTATCTGGTGGTCTGCTCCTCCACAAGCCAGGCACAATCCCTGTGCCCTACGACACTCTGCCACTACATGGCTCGGCTTTTCGCAATAAGAACATCCCACCACGGAAGACTGCTTCTGCTTCTGCTGCTGCGGGTACGTCGGGGTCGAATGCTGAACCGACGTCACTGAGGCCGCCCGCCTCGGAGTTCCAATGGTTATACCCCTAGCTGTCGGGGCTGGAGCTGAAGATTGGTGCATCTGGTTGTGGGACCGTTTCCTGCCTCCGGCCCTGTCCATAATTCTTCGGGAGGTATACTCATGCCTCCTTGCTGCCTTCAACACTACATCGAACGTCTGGTGCTCGAACTGCTCCACCGCCAATAATATCTCTAAGTACAGCCCTTGCTGGAACCGCTGAGCCCTATCGAACTCGGTCGCCACCAAAGTGGGGGCGAACCTACTCAGCCTGGAAAACTCGGTCGCATAGCCATCGACCGTTCTGCCTCCTTACTTCAAGTTGGTGAATCTGGTCTGCAGGTCGTACCGTGCCACCGCATCGAAGTACTTTGTCTGGAACCTCTCTCTGAACATCGCCCAAGTGACTGGTGCTGCTAATCCCATGGCCTGAGCTACCCACCAATCGCGAGCCAAGTCTAACAACTGTAGGCGTACCACCGCCACCTTCTCATTCTTAGGTGTCCTAGCTGCTTCTAGAACCACCTCGGTATCCTAAAGCCAAGCGTCCGCAGCAATCGCATCTTTACTGCCGTCAAAGAAGGGAGGGTTCAAGCACTTGAAACTGTTGGCCGCCTGATTCCCTTGGGGACCTCCTCGGTTTAGTGCATCATGAACTTCCTGGTGCAAGGCGTCGCCTCGACAATCTTGGGATGCAAGCAGTTCTCTAATAAGCCCTACCAAAGGTCCCTCATCCTGTCTAGCTGGTTGAGCGGGCGGAGCTGCCTGAACTGGAGGTTCTGAGCCTCCGAAAAGCATAACTCGGAAGGCTACTCCAGAGTGCTGAGCTTGATCTTCCTGGTGCTGGGGTGCTTGTCGAGCTTCCTCTGGCTGGTTGGCAGGTCCGGGAGTAATGCCGCTGAAGAAGATGACATAGGGAACAATAAGGAAAGGACCAGGACAGATCAATGATACAAGCAATATGATCAGGTCAAGATTCTCAGGGGTTTGAAGATACGAGCAGAGATCAAGGACGAATATTGATTGAGACATCTATTCGGTAAATCCTCACATTTCTTGAATGCCAAGACCTGCATGGGCTACCACTTAAACCATGTCACGCCCCAGAACCAGAATACTGGAGAGCGGGGGCAGACATAGCCAGCTACGTATATTGAAATAGAATATATCTCAACTATACGGTCACGGCTGTCTAGATATGAGGGTTTACTACAAGCCAGCAGTCTTTTAAGGTCAAGCCTATTGTCTCAATCTTAAGCAATTAACAGAGTTGCAAGATATTAGAGCATCAAATATATATATATATAAGGCGTCCCAAATATTACATATTGGATGATCATGAAGCTAGTCGTACAAAATAATAGGACTAGCAAGAGTTCAGTCATACATGATCAACCCTAGGATTTGTTAATCATGTTTACAGCCCGTAGACAGACAGTAAGTAAATGTGCATCGAGCTAACAGGTGCTCGTCGGCTAAACGCCTCAAAAGAATAAATTTACATATAAGTGGGTGAAACAAAAAGGGAAAACCCACTCGTAGCTCCGGTTCCTTCTAGTGTTCACCATTGGGCTGAAAGCTTGGTAGATCCTCGGGAGCTGCTCCGAAATCTGGCCACACAAAACCAGCTGGATCAAACCCCAGAAAGAGCAAGTGCCACAAAGGAGGCCACAAATAAGAACAAAAGCCAGCATATCAGAACATAAGAGTAAAAGAAGTACAAGTAGTAAAGTACACAGGGCGATAAACGACTAGGGACGTGGAACCATTCCGGGAGCCAGGTTACAATCCTTAAACCAGACAAGGACCGGGATTGTAACCCTTCGCCTGAATAGCTCACTGTCTCTACTCATTTATCGTTAAGATAAGTAAACAAACATGCTCAGGAGATAGCAGGTACTGGAGCTAGACAAGACTTAGACAAGGCTGGACACCATCCATTCGCAATCGGCCAAACAAATACTACGGCTTACTATTTTAACTAACTAGGGTTATCACAAACCTAATTACTAACAAGATGCAAGTGAGAATTCCAGTCCCAAGCCCTGCAGACTATCCAGTTATCCTTCCGCGGGTTGAGAGTTATAGGTAGGTACATTGCCCGGGAGACAAATGTACCCTTAGGTGACTTAAAGGGTGCAACACATGACAGTGTGCTGGAAATGTGCTCTACTCGTCGGCAAGCTACAAGTCCATTAAAGCGCCCAGATAACGAGATTGCCTGTGACTGGGAATTCTCCATGTTCTAGTTTGATCTAATCATTAGCCTAATCCAATTTAGCGCGAGTCCCTGGCCGTGGTACCCAGGAAGTCACGTCCTAGACATGATGCAAGACAAGACAAGTGGATTGTACAAGCAAGCAAGCAGGAACACCCACGGTGTCAAGTTGATTATACGAGTCTAGTTACAAGTTACAAGTCAAGTCAGTAGTGCGCCGCCACGGGCCACTATCAAGTTATCAAGATAATTCATGTCAGGGTACTGTCAGGAGTGCACCATTACGGGTCACTGTCATGTCAGGTTGGTCATGTCAGGAGTGCACCACTACGGGTTACTGTCGCGTTATGCTAGTTCCTTGTCATACCATGCCGTGTACAATAGTCATTCCAAACATATTAAGCAAAATCAAGTTCATGACAAAAGACGCAAGGATATAAAATGGACGTAAAATATCTAATAAAATACCAATATATATAGGGCTATAGAAGAGCCAAGCTCAAAGAATTAAACAATTCATCATAGACAAGTGGGTTGTGCAAGGGGGGTCAGGGGTTGGGCTACGCAGGGTATGTACTGCGCATGGGAGAGCTGCGCAAGAGTTGCCTTGTGCAAGGGTAGACTGTGTAGGGGTAGACTGCGCAGGGGTTACCTTGCGCAAGGGTAGACTGTGCAGGGGTAGACTGCGCAAGGGTGGATTGCACAGAGGTGGATTGCGCAAGGCTGGCTTGCGCAGAGGTGGATTGCGCAAGGCTGGCTTGCACAGAGGTCGGCTTGCGCATGGCTGGCTTGCGCATGGATGGCTTGCGCCAGCGCAATCCAGCGCAACACAAAGCACTGGCTGAGGTCATGCGCAATCGGCCCTGCACTAAAGAGCACAGGCCGGAGGGTGCGCAACCGGCCATACGCTAAAGAGCGCAAGGCAGAGGGATGTTCTTCCTGGCCGAGAGCAGGTCCAAGAACACCAAGAACTTCATTTCTTCATAACTTTGTCAAATCAAAACCAAATCTAGATTTTCAAAGTTCTAACTGGAGTAAAATAGAATTCTCTTCCACATGGAAGCATCAAAACAAGCAAAAATCAAAGTTTAATAGATCAAAACCAAAGATTTTCGAAAATGGTTAAAACCTAGATCTAGAAGAATGAAAGCTCCAAATCATAAAATGTCAAGTTCTAAAGTTGTTCTCTATGGCCTAATCTAGTTAATAGACAAATAAAAAGTGGTGCTTATTTGATGGCAAGGTGCACTTGCCTATGGGTTGGGGAGTTGTGTGGAAGAAGGAAGAAGAAGAAGTTGAAAGAAATTGATGGAGTTATGGAGGAGAGAGAAAAGGTTGGTAGGTTTTAATGAGGGTGGTTGTGATGGAATGGAGGGAGAGAATAGGCTAAGGTGTTCCACTCATGATGAACCAAACCAAATCAAACCAACTCTACAAAATAAAACCAAGCCATGGTCCAAAACCCATTTACGAGAACCCGAATCCATAAGTCGAGAAAATAAAATACGTGCCAAATCAAATTACGAGTATAAATACGAAATACAGGAAATGGGATTGACAATATCTAATAGTAATAAATATATTTATTTAATCATCACAAAATAATAAAATAATAATAAAATAATTAAAATATTTAAAGGGGCATGTCACAACTTAGCATGGTTTTCTTAGTTAGGACACAATTATGGCTGGGTGTTCCTTGTCAAGGCTAAAACACAAGTCAAGGCACACAACTACACTATCCGTGCCATGATTCCTAGTCACCTTGTACTCCAAAACTCAACTATGGCTAAAGTCATCTACCGTAATAATTAATTAAATAATTATTTATAAATACAAATTAGAATCACCATTTAAATCAAATAAATGAATAAAAAAATATTTCAAAAAAAAAATTTTGGGAAGGAAAGCTACAGGCGGGTTCTTGACTCTCTCTCCCTATTCCTTCACGTCTAATAAATTGTATCTCTTGCATGTGATTGTAGCTATTGAGTTAGCGAGCGTGGCTCGAACGGTTAAAGGTCTTAATGTGTGTCAAACATTAAGATAAAACATGGAATATTGAACAATTGAAGCAACGTACATCAAGTGTACGGGTCACGGTAAGCCGGTGATGGTAGAACATTGAAAGGCAATATCGAGATGTGCATCACGTGCACGATTCCGAGAACATTGAACACTAGGCCTAGAACACTGATTATGGCGTTAAGCATGCCTTTGTGCACGGAAGCTACAAAATGACTAAGTAAGCGAAATAGGGCAAGTTGTGGTGCAATACCGCGGAACCTGTCGTAACATTGAAAGGTATACTTCGTGTATCGAGGTATGCAGTTGTGGCACAATTGCTACGAAACTGCTGTTATGTGAATAACTTATGAATGGAACGCGTTAAGTATAAGTACGAAAAGTCTAAGCTGTTAGGCGTCATGCATCAATACGGATGTATTGGGACATAATGCCGATGGAACTTGAGATAGAGATTACGGAATATGTTTATAGAATATGGGATTGGTTGGAATGATATGACTTGTTTGCTATGGCGCGTATTGCATGGTCAATGGACTCGGATGTCCCGTGCACGGGTGCGGCTTCCCTCGAACGGTTACGACCGGGGCACTGGGACCGTTCGGCCTAGGAGGGAATTATGTATGGTATTTATGGTGCACATCATTAGGACGTGTTGCGACCGGCCAGTGTTGTGATAAGCTATGATATCAGTAAGTTTAGAATCCTTCAGATATTGGGCTAGCAACCCGTACTGGAGCGATCATAGGCTTACACATAAATATGCCCAGTCCATTACGGTGCAAAATACCGTGACCTTTATATAGATAGGGCCGGTAGACTGAGATTAGAATTGGGTGCAGGCACAGGGCCTGTCACCCTTATACATATGTCTAAGTTTGGTTGGTTGGTTGCGTGAATTGTATGGTTGGTTATGTATATTTTTGACGATTGTAGGCTAAGCGAAACAAGACGAAAACATGCACGATCACTATGCTTATGTTCATATTTTGTCTAACTGTATCTGCTGCAGGGACACGTTATTGGACACATTTACAATAAGTTGCTATGCTTGAATATTGCCATGAAACTGATCCTAAGGCTAAATAAAAAAGATCACCAAAATAAGTTGCATGTTTCACTAAATGTACTTAGTGTTGGTTTGGGTGCGAGTGGGTCTTGATCAGTACAACGAGGACGAAAGCACTAATCTCCCACTAGTTTTCTTGCAGGATCAGGTTATGTTTGGCTCGGGCGGGACTAGGCTTGGACACGCCGAGGCATGGAGTCCTTAGCATTTCAAGAGGAGCTACCGTATTGGCGTTCGAACTTGCAACATGGAGATGTTCGGTCGAAGACTACTTGTTGGCTATAAAGAGGCTTAATATATGGAACAATGTAATCTTTTGTGAGATAGAGAGATCATGAGCGTTGTAGCCAGTTGGCATATTCAGTTGGGCTATTCAAGACTTTGTAACCTTCAGTTCATCATTAATAAATAAAATTCTTATTGTATACTCTGTTTCCTTCCGCTGCTTATGTTATCAATTTGAGATAATTTTACATGAATCTGTTATCTTGACTTACACGAGCGCAACTCCAGGCTCGTGCGACATCACTCCCCAGCGAGGACGATGATTCGGATGAAATCTAGCGAGGACGAGCGATTTTCCGGGTCGGGGCGTAACACTCTCTATCGTAATATTTGCTGTTGCTGCTAGTGGTCGAGTTTTGGGGTCGTTCAGGAGTAGATTAGATTGGACAAGGATTTGATTTGGGTTTTCCAATTTTGAAGAAGATATGAGCAATCAAAAAGGATTTTTGAGTCACAGCAGGAAATCGGGATTATATGTTTCCTTTGTTCATGCGTAGCACAGTGTCAAAAATGCATTTATATATATATATATATATATATATATATATATATATATATATATATTTATGTGTATAAATTTTTGCTATACATCTTAATGGATACTTTGATATACATAATTTACCTAAATATACACATATAATACTATATATGTGCTTCTATATGAAAGGATACCTATAAAATAGATACATATACAAACCCTTGAGGACTTACCTATATGAGAGGTCGTGAAGGTCGTGAAGTTAGTGACTATAGGACATGGCGATCCTAGACAACTCTCATGAATGTGGAAAAGTGCGCATGGCTAACCAAACGTGCCACCCGATAAACCCAAGTACCTCTAGCATACTATGTGTGCTATTTTCTAAATCTAGTTCAAGAGGACTGATTCAAGGCGTCCATTAAGCACTTCTTAAGATAAAGATAATAGTCACTACGTGAGAATCAAGGCTGTAGTCCATCTCATTTATGCTATATAACTGCCCAAAAAATCTCTTATTTTCTTTCCTTCTATCTTTTTGGAACTTGACCTTTTAGGGGGGACTGTGAGCTGTGTGTGGTTTTATTCACACACTGAGTTACACTATTGTGCATATTTATTATCCTCTCTTTTCTTGCTTCTTTGAAGACTTGTGTGGGTAGCCCTATGGGCCACATGCGTGCGCCACCGCCGCCGTCCGGTCCGGCGCAGCTCGGTTCATTCGGTTCGACGCACGTAACAGGTGTGGATACGTGCCCACATCTGCAGGCGCCGAATGCCGATTCGATTTACACTTCGAGTTCGGGCTGAGACCTAAAATCTTTTTGTTTCTCATTGTTTTTCATGACCGTTACTATTTATTTAATTTTTTGTAATGCTTGACATTTAAACCTGTCCAAGTTCTTTGAACCACATTTTTCCTATGTGATTTTCTTTGTAACGTTCGAATTTAATTGTCCTCATAAACGTCCGAATTAATTTCCTTTTAATTTTTTGTTTGTTGGAGAAGTACCCAATAGCCTGTAAATTGAGATAATCCTCTTCCTTTCATCTACACAAAAAATTCCTTACAAAAGCTCTCTTCATAAATCTCGTTCTTCCCGAAGCTTTTCGTTCTTTCTTTGTTGGTCTGAGTAGAACTAAGTCGAGGGTCACTCTCTTTACGTCGTGTATGACAAGGAGATTTCGGTGGAGCGGAGATTTTACCACTAGGAGCATTCGAACAAAGTCTGCACGTAGACCCGAATTAACTCTTAGGGCAGTGCTACGTGCGCGACTTCTCTAGAGGCCAGTAACCTTTATTTAAATTTTATTTTGTTACAGATTTCAAAATAAGGAAAAGCACAAGAAATTTCTAACACTATTCATATCAAACCCTAATCTCCTTTAGAATATTCATCGTCACTCTTCCATTCTCCTCCCGAACTAAACCCTAGTCGCCTCTCTATGTTAGCCACCATTGTCCATTCGGCTTCGTCAACGTCGCCACGACTGAAGCTGTGTGCTACCACCACCCTCGCCATAGCGTATGCAGCACCTTCGTACCCGACCAATAGGATCTTCCCGCATGGTTGGAGAGCAGTGTAGGCTGGGCTTCGACCAGTTGATGCGTGCTAGCCGCCGAGCCTTTCCTTTCTCCATGAACTCTTTTTTGCCTCTAGTAAGCTCCCAACCTCACCTCTGTTGATAAACATGACAGATGCGATAGAGTGTAGGTTTAAGTTGTTGGCAGTAGATTTATAACTGCTAAAAAATACTTTGATATGCTAGCTAATATAGATACTATTCATCTGTGAAAATGCTAGATTCTAAGAATATGGAGTGGGTTCTTCATTAATACATTATGGGTATGAGGGGGGTGTTCTTACTGTCGATTTTACAGTACCTAGTAGAGGGTTGCTTAGAAGAGTTATATGTACTCTACTGTTACATATGCTAGGTCTGCGTGGCATGGTTAATGGGGTTGATATGTAGTGAAAGAACTCTCATTGAGGAGTGACAGACTTACATAGGAGTGTTGTTTACTTCAACATTGATATTTTTTGCTAAACTCATGTGTGGCTTATTTATGTTGGGTATTGTTGCAATAGATACTTGAGGCTTGGTAGGTTAAGAAGTACACATCAGTGGATTATAGTATATGGCCATTGCATGCATATGGTTCAAAATTGAAATGTACTGGTGGTGTATTATTATATGATGGGTTAAAAAAATTGTAGTTATGGGAGAAGATGATAGAATATGTGTTGCCAGCTATTGGCCGAGTAGGCATTTTTTTCCTCGCTAGTGGTCAAAAATTTTAGCACTAAAGTTGTGCTCTTTGTAAGCAGGAAAGGAAAAACAATGTTTAGACAGGGTGTGCTAATGGCAACATTGCTCATTTTACTTGTTCTCCTAGCATAAGTGGGCCTTCACCCATAACTTATGCATATGAGTGTGATGAGTAGTAATAAAATTATAGTTGTGGGTGCCCTGCCCTACCCTTTCCATGCATTAATAATGTGGATTGTGAGAATGTTCTAAGAGTAAGGCATGACACTATGGAGTGCAAAGAGAACTTGTAGGAAATTTATTGTGTTATGATATTTGAATTGTGTAAAAAGGTGAATGTATGAAAGCATAGCATATGTGGAGTCAATATTACCTATAAGTAGATAATATTGGTAGGTAATCATAATTACCTAGCATATTTATATATACCTTTAACCAAGTTAATAATACAGTCCTATAAGAGATTCTTAGTTAAATAATTAATTAGTCTTATAAATTTCCTCTATATCCTTTTTATACTTCGGACTTCGGTGTTGGACCGGACTCTTCTTACCAGCATCAGGAGCTAGGCAAGTGTATCTTGCCATTCTTGTACTTCAATTATAATATTTAGCTTTTAAATATTTGTTCTGTTTATGTTATTGTATCATCTTAAGGTCTTGTTCAGTACCTCGTGTCATAATCACATTCGGGTGCCGATGGACGATAACGTCATCGGGTATCGATATTAGATATTTACTTTGCATTTCCACGATGAATCATTGGGGGTACTTCAAACCCTAGGACATGTTCATGTGACAATACATTTCTAACGAATCCCGTATATGATGACATTTTGGTATACGGGAGACCGTGTTTGGGTTTAGGACGATGACTTGTTAAACTTTACTGTTATTATTATGACTCGATGACCTAGTTAGTGATTTTGACTAATCGTCTCATGGATACGATTCGCAAGGTCTCATAGAAAGGGAGAACATACACCATACACTTGGGCTTTCCACAGAGTATGTCGTTGCTCATTACCAGAGCTTCGGGGATTTCGTAGTTTACCACAGTTTTTCTTATCGAAACTATAGGGTTTTTTTATAGTTTGTTGGAGTGCCTACCAGGTCTCCGGGGTACACCGTAACAATCCGTGTGTTCGAATGATATTCTTAAATTGCATTTGTCATGTTAGTTGGTTTTGTTTGATTTACCCATCTTTGCGATCATATTTATTTTACCTATTTATTTATTACTGTCGTACACTTAGCTTGCATATTATGTACCTTATTGCGTCCTGCTGAGGACCTGGTTTTCTCTCCAGATTTAGGTGAGGAGGAGTACCCGAAGATTTATGGGTTCGAGGGTGAGTCAGGAGCAGGACTAGCAGCTATGGACGAAGTTCTTCCAAGAGCTACCCTTGATTCAGTGGTAGAGCACTTCATTGATCTGATTACCATTATTTAGTTAGTCGG
The DNA here is from genome assembly GCA_029216955.1 of Iris pallida. NCBI lineage: Eukaryota > Viridiplantae > Streptophyta > Magnoliopsida > Asparagales > Iridaceae > Iris > Iris pallida. The sequence goes on along the minus strand of JANAVB010028848.1, from coordinate 11,849 downwards.
TCACTAGATCTACTTACCTTACTGTTTTTCTTTCATTCAGTATTACACTAGCGGGATTATTTTTGTAAGACATTTATTTCAGTTTGTATTATGATTACATTTAGACTTATTTATTTCAGCACATTGGTAGATTCTTTATCTCTGTGTTTTCTTGGAATCATATTTATGGATGAGATTTAGTTGCAATAAATTTGGGGCATTTACTTTACATTATTGTGTACTCCACAACTTAAGTGCTACCTTAATGGTTCCATTAAATTAGGATAACCATTGGAGTGGTACTCGCTGGCCATCGCCACGTGGCTCAGTTTCGTATTTTTGGAACTAGGGCGTGATATATTTTTGTGGTGGCCCATGAATGTCAAGAATTAAATCGTCTTGGTTACCTAACTGTGCCAAGCGAGCCTACAATTAGGACTAGATATTAGGATCTCTACTTGCTTGATTACCTTCTATAACACCGCCTTCATTTATTAAATTGTATACTGTTTGATTCTAAATCGCTAAATTTTGCTTGTCTGCTTTCAGAGGTACGAACCTCAGAAGTGGACGTATAGTACAGCAAGATGGTGTCCCCCGGACTCCGTATCATCAGAGGAGCAAACTTTGAGGCAGACCCTCATGTTGACTCCAGCTTCCCAGGTTCAGATTTCCAGGTAGACTGAGGTGCCACAGGACTGTAACAGTATACTGAAAAACAATGCTTTGAGTATAAGTGGGAGATTGTTAGGGTTATATACTAAAAGCATCACTTTTTTAGTAACCTTATTTCCTTAAATTTTGAATGAGAATCATATGGACAAATGTTTGCATATTATTTTTGTTGCAAGTGTTAATGCAAATGTCTGATATTATATATTGTAGATAATATGGTGTGTGGTGTCACACAGAAGATCATATTATCAGTTCCCTATGGAGTATATAAATAGTTCACAACCTAGATGGACTTGGACAATCTATTGGAAAGGTTGTAGTGTAATCTGGTATTAGTCTATCTTGACTATAGGTTTACACTAGTACACTTTGTGTGTATTGAACAGGACCACTTGAGGTTGTTCTCTTTGTACTGACTACATAAGAGAACAAACACCTCTGTTATTATGGATGCTTGTGCTCTTAACTTGGATATAATAACGGACATGTATATGCAGTGTGCATTATTTTGACTCATAAAAGAGTGAGATTCATTATGGATCAACAACCTCTATGACTTGGGTAATAACATTGTATGTATGATGAGCTGTTGATTATAAATGGAATCCATGTCCCGATACATCGGGTTGATGATGTCCCCTTAAGGAGCTCATAAGGATTGTCATGTAAATCCTGCAGGTGGATTATATCCGACATGACAAATAAAGTTGAGCGGTACTACTTAAGGATAAAAGATGTTGAATCAATATAGTTGTCAGTAACTTAATTTGATCGACGGACATATGATATCTTAACATGGGGAGCCAAACCAGCATATAATAAAAGGAGCCCACAAACATAATTTGGGATTAGGGAGGTAGTGCAACAATAGCTCATTAGTGGACCGAGCTATTGTTAATGGGCCTGGATTGTGTGTTCGGGCTGAACACGGGATATCCAGATCCGTTAGGAGGCCTAACCCTAATTTCTCCTCATGGTCCCTGCCGTAGCCTATATATATCCTCTATTCTCTGGCCGCCATATTACTGATCAGAAATCTGAAACTTTCTCTAAATTCTGATTCACGTAAGGAGAGAAAGAGAGGGATGCCAAGGAGAAGAAAAGGTTGGGAGTATTCGCCCACACGACGTCCAACTCGAGGAAGGAATACGTGCAGAAGATCTTGGGGTCGTCCGCTCAAGATTGCGATGATTTACTTGTCTCCTTTCCGTCGCAGGTATAATTCGTGAACCCTAGTTTCCGCCTATGAAGGGTTAGAACACGTATTAGATCTGTTTAACTTTCTATCGATCAATACGCATACCAAAGGAAGGGTCCTGGGAATCCCCAGTTCTATCAATTGGTATCAGAGCCACTTTGGATCTACGTATTGATTGATACGTCCATGTTGTCCAATAAAACCTGTGCTGTGTAATAGTCGGTAGATGTAGATCTATTCTAACTCGGTTTTGCAGGCATCTTAGATCCAACTATTATGGTCCAATGCATGTTTTTGATTGTGTGGTTTAAACCACGAACATGTCATGGATGTTGTTGTTGCTGTGGATGTAATTAAATCACGAGGGTTGATCGTGCTTATTATTTTAATTTTGCAATCTAGATTATGTGTGAACTCCTTCGGGAGGTATAGGATTGATGTAATTTTAATTATTTTTGATCAATCGTGATGGCGGTGGTGGCTGTTTCTGATGTCGGACGAGATGCTGGTTTTAAGCAGTCCAGAGGCAGACAGATGATTTTCGATGAAGGAATCGACAGCCAAAACCTAAAAAAAAATATTCGGGCGCTGCCCCGAACCCCGCGACCTTACCGGGCAGGTCGAACCCCGAATAGATCTGCGCAGTGCCAGATTTTGGATTCAGATAGTTGAGGACGGAGCAGCAAAGATGACCATAATAGTTGGATATTTTCTCTTATTTTTGTCTTTTTGCTTTTTCTGATTATGCATGTTTATTATTGTGTGGTTATTTTTTGTAAAACCAAGCCTACATTAATAATGGACAACATGGACATAATATCAACTAGTAGAAAAACCCTCATTGTTAAATAACTAAGTGGAAAAGGATTTTTTTAGTATAAATCCTATGGTCTCCATTACTGGTTTGTAGGTGATATAATTATACTTGCGTTTGGCTTTAGTGCTTTCCTCCATATCGGATGAATATAATTATGGATCACCAGTACAAACTTCCTTAGGAATAATTGTAGAAAGTTACCTAGTATGTGTTCACTTTTCCATCTGAAGGAACTCATTACAAGGTAATGGACTTAGTATTAAGTAATGGTATACACTTAGATACAAATAATGGTATCCTCCCCATCGGAGTCACTGCTATTATTTGTATGACCAGAGAAAGACCAGCATATTAATTTTATTTGTCATAAAGTTATGTTGACATGATAGTAAAATTAATAAGAAAAACCTACTTGAACAAAGTTGAATTTCTATACGTCCACACTATCGTGGCATGTTAAATTCATGGTGTTCAAGGTGTTGGTGAATTTCTTATTATTGTTTTGAGGGAATCAATATTTCGTTATTTCAAAAAGTTTTTTTTTGTCCTACATAATTTTATTTATGTGATTCTCAGGATTTCAAAAATGGGTTCTTTCAGTCCACTTATGGTGATTCTTAAAGAAAACAAACTTACTGGACCTAATTATATTGACTGGAAATGTAATTTGGATATTGTTCTGACTGCTGAGGAGTACAAATATGTACTTGTTGAGGAATGCCCACCTAAGCCTGATGCTAACTCTGATGAAGAGGTCAAAGAGGCTTATAAGAAGTAGAAAAAGGCAGATGAGATGGCGTGGTGTTACATTCTGGCATCTATGTCAAATGTACTGCAACATCAGCATCAGGCCATGGCTACTGCTTATGACATGATGTATAACCTCAAGGAACTCTTCGGACATCAGAGTAGAGCACCTAGGAAGTTTGCTATGAAATGTTTGATGAATACAAAAATGGCTGAGGGTACACCAGTAAGGGATCATCTTCTCAAGATGATGGGTCATCTGAATGAGATGGAGATCCTTGGAGCTGAAATCGATGGGGAATTCCAGGTCGATATCATTCTCGGGACTCTGCCTAAAAGTTTTGACAATTTCTGCCTTAATTACAACATGAACAAAAGGTTGTATAGTTTGACAGAACTTGCAAAAGAGCTACAAGATGTTGAATCTCTCTTTAGGCAGAGTGGTCATGTTTTTGTTTCTGAAAAGGCTTCTACTTCTAACCCAAATGACGGTAAGAAGAAGAATAACATTCAGAAACAGGAAAACTCAACAAAGAAGGGCATAGGACCTCAAGGCGCGGTGAAAAAGCCGAAAGGCAAATGTTTCAAGTGCAAAGGGTCAGGACATTGGAAGACTGATTGTCCACTTCTCAAACAAGAGAACAAAGAAGGTATATCTCATTTACTAGTAGTTGAAACATGTTTAGCGGTGTTATCTACCGGCACCTGGTGTGTAGATACATGAGCCACTAATCATGTCTACAATACATTGCAGGGGTTCCAGGAAACCAGACGGCTCAGTGATGGAGAGATATGCTTGTTCATGGGGGATGCTACAAAAGTATCGGTCGTTGCATTAGAAGATGTTACTTTATCTTTTGGTAGAAATAAGTCTTTGACATTGAGAGATTGACTTTATGCACCTTCACTTAGAAGGAATTTAGTTTCTGTTTCTATGTTAGTTAAGGATGGATATTCAGTTTATTTTAATGACAATATTGTTATTAGAAAGAATAAACATTTTATCTGTTCTGGTACATTGGTTGATAATTTGTATGTCATTAATCCTATTTCGCCCACAATGCAACTTATGGAAATGAATAATATGTCATCTAACTTAAATAAGAGAAAAGAACCTTCTTGTATGAACCAAACATATCTTTGGCACTTGCGATTGGGGCATATTAACCTAAGAAGGATTCAAAGACTGGTTGAAGATGGACCTTTGAGTTCATTGGAAGTGGAGACACTACCAGTCTGTGAATCCTGCTTGGAAGGTAAAATGACCAAAATGTCTTTTACGACAAAGGGGTATAGGGCCAAAGATGTATTGGAATTGGTTCATTATGATTTGTGTGGACCCATGACTATCCAAGCTAGAGGTGGCTTTGAATATTTTGTCACATTTAATGACGATTATTCAAGGTATGGATACATTTATTTGATCCGCCGTAAGTCTGAGTGCTTTGAGAAATTTAAAGAGTACAAGGCTGAAACGGAGAAATGTCATGGAAATGTATCAAGTCATTACGATCAGATCATAGTGGCGAGTACCTCTTTGGAGAGTTTAGGGATTATTTATCAGAGGCTGGGATTGCATCCCAATTGACTGCACCTGGAATGCCCCAGTAGAATGGTGTAGCCGAAAGAAGGAATAGAACTCTTATGGAGATGGTTAGATCAATGATAAGTTATTCGAATTTGCCAGATTCGTTTTGGGGATATGCCTTAGAGACTGCAGCTTATATTTTGAACTTGGTTCCTTCTAAGTCAGTACCTCTTACTCCTACAGAGCTGTGGATTGGGCGTAAGCCTAGTCTGAAATATGTTCGCATTTGGGGTAGTCCAGCACATGTGCTGAATGGGAAAGCAGATAAGTTGGAATCTTGTACAGAAGTACACTTGTTTGTAGGCTATCCAAGAGAAATGAAAGGAGGTTTATTTTATAGTCCTAAGGATCAGAAGGTCATTGTTAGCACCAATGCCCGATTCTTAGAGGAAGACTATGTGATGAACCATAAACCCACAAGTAGAGTTGTTCTAGAAGAACTGAGACGTGAAACACCAAGTACTTCAGTACCAACAGTACAAGAGGATGAACCACAAATAACTGCACAACGTGTCACAAATGTTACACCACAACCGATAGTGCCTCGTCGTAGTGGGAGGGTTGTGATACAACCTGATAGATATATGTTCTTGGGAGAGTCGTCAGACTTCATCCCTGAGGAACAAGATTATGATCCCTGTACCTACAATGAAGCACTCCAAGATAAAGATGCAGAGTCTTGGCAAAAAGCAATGATATCTGAAATAGAATCTATGGATTCTAATCAGGTCTGGGAGCTTGTTGAACCATCCGTTGGTGTAAAAGCCATTGGATGCAAGTGGATCTATAAGAGAAAAAGAGGATCAGACGGTAAGGTTGAAACCTTTAAAGCTCAGTTTGTAGCAAAAGGTTTTACTCAAAGAGAGGGTATCGATTATGAGGAAACATTTTCTCCCGTAGCCATGCTTAAGTCTATCCGAATTCTTTTATCTATTGTAGCTTATCTCGATTATGAGATTTGACAAATGGATGTCAAGACAGCTTTCCTTAATGGAAGTCTTAAGGAAGACATCTATATGAAGCAACCAGACGGGTTCATTGAAAAGGGCCAGGAGCATCTTGTTTGTAAGCTCAAGAATTCCATTTATGGACTGAAGCATGCTTCCAGATCTTAGAACATGTGTTTTGATCAGGTGATAAAATCCTATGGATTTGATCAATGTCAGGATGAATCATGTGTATACAGAAAGTGTGACGGAAACGTGGTGGTGTTCCTAGTACTTTATGTGGATGACATCTTGCTCATTGGAAATAATGTGAAGGTGTTATCTGATGTAAGGGTATGGTTATCCAAACAGTTTGATATGAAGGACTTGGGAGAAGTAGGTCACATCTTTGGGATCAAAGTTCTACGAGATCGCAAGAAATGGATGTTGGGCTTATCCCAAGCTTCCTATATCGATACTGTACTAACTCGTTTTAGTATGCAAAATTCTAAGAAAGGTTTTTTACCTTTTAGACATGGAATTGCTCTATCAAAGGAGCAGTGTCCGAGGACACCTAAAGAGATAGAGAACATGAAGGCAGTCTCTTATGCTTCAACAGTAGGAAGCTTAATGTATGCAATGCTATGTACGAGATCAGATATCTGCTTTACTGTAGGCATGGTCAGCAGATATCAGTTTAACCCAGGACAAGAGCACTGGACTGCCGTAAAGCATATTTTGAAGTACCTGAAAAGGACTAAAGAGTATATGCTAGTTTACCAGGCAGATAGTTTAGTTCCCTTGGGGTATACAGACTCAGATTTTCAGTCAGATAGGGATTCCATGAAATCTACCTCATGTTATGTGTTTACTTTGGGAGGTGGAGCCATTGTGTGGAGGAGTATCAAACAAAAATGTATTGCTGATTCCACAATAGAAGCCGAGTATGTGGCAGCCTCTGAGGCAGCCAAAGAAGCGGTTTAGCTCAGAAACTTTCTGTTGGACTTAGATGTGGTACCTAGTTTGCCTAAGTCTATTACACTTTATTGTGATAATAGTGGTGCAGTTGCAAACTCGAAGGAACCACGAGCCCATAAGACTGGCAAACACATTGAGCACAAGTACCACCTGATACGAGATTTCGTAAAGAAAGGAAAAGTTGCTGTGATCAAGATAGCATCAGCCGACAACCTAGCTGATCCCTTTACAAAGAGCTTACCAGCTAAGGCTTTTGATAGTCATGTTGAGGGAATGGGAGTCAGATGTGTAGCAGCATGGCTTTAAGTATAAGTGGGCGATTTGTAACAGTATACTGAAAAGCAATGCTTTGAGTATAAGTAGGAGATTGTTAGGGTTATATACTAAAAGCATCACTTTTTTAGTAACCTTATTTCCTTAAATTTTGAATGAGAATCATATGGACAAATATTTGCATATTGTTTTTGTTGCAAGTGTTAATGCAAATGTCTGATATTCTATATTGTAGATAATATGGTGTGTGGTGTCACACAGAAGATCATATTATCAGTTCCCTATGGAGTATATAAATAGTTCACAACCTAGATGGACTTGGACAATCTATTGGAAAGGTTATAGTGTAATCTAGTATTAGTCTATCTTGACTATAGGTTTATACTAGTACACTTTGTGTGTATTGAACAGGACCACTTGAGGTTGTTCTCCTTGTACCGACTACATAAGAGAACAAACACCTCAGTTATTATGGATGCTTGTGCTCTTAACCCGGATATAATAACGGACATGTATATGCAGTGTGCATTATTTTGACTCATAAAAGAGTGAGATTCATTATGGATCAACAACCTCTATGAATTGGTTAATAACATTGTATGTATGATGAGCTGTTGATTATAAATGGAATCTATGTCCCGATACATCGGGTTGATGATGTCCCCTTAAGGAGCTCATAAGGATTGTCATGTAAACCCTACAGGTGGATTATATCCGACATAACAAATAAAGTTGAGCGGTACTACTTAAGGATAAAAGATGTCGAATCAATATAGTTGTCAGTAACTTAATTTGATCGACGGACATACGATATCTTAACATGGGGAGCCAAACGAGCATATAATAAAAGGAGCCCACAAACATAATTTGAGACTAGGGAGGTAGTGCAACAATAGCTCATTAGTAGCCCGAGCTATTGCTAATGGGCCTAGATTGTGTGTTCGGACTGAACATGGGATATCCAGATCCGTTAGGAGGCCTAATCCTAATTTCTCCTCATGGTCCCTGCCGTAGCCTATATATATCCTCTATTCTCTGGCCGCCAAATTACTGATCAGAAATCTGAAACTTTCTCTAAATTCATGATTCACGTAAGGAGAGAAAGAGAGGGCTGCCAAGGAGAAAAAAAGTTTGGGAGATCGTCGTCCACACGAAGTCCAACTCGAGGAAGGAATACGTGCAGAAGATCTTGGGGTCGTCCGCTCGAGATTGTCAGGAATTACTTATCTTCTTTCCGTCGCAGGTATAATTCATGAACCCTAGTTTCCGCCTATGAAGGATTAGAATACGTATTAGATCTGTTTAACTTTCTATCGATCAATACACATACCAAAGGAAGGGTCCTGGGAATCCCCAGTTCTATCAAGGACGAGCAGCGACACCCGCACCAGGCACATCTGGGACAGCAGCAGACTCAGAGGCTAGTGGAGCAGCAACCACCACCACCTCCTCCACCTCCCCCGTAGATGCCCTATATGCATTTTTTTGCCATTGGGACAGCAGGTGGATGGCCAACAGATGTAACAGATGTTCTACGTCATGATGCAGGCCAAACAACAAGTTCTACAGCAGGCCCAGCAGTATTAGGTGGATACTTTGAAGGAGACTATTCTCCTTACATTGGAGCAGGTGACGCCACAGGATCAATGACCAGCGACGGGATCTATCAAGGATTGTTTTTCACATGCTGCCCCTCTAATTTTTGGGAACTAAGGAGCCTACTGAGGTTCATGCCTGGCTCACCAGTAATGAGTACTAGCTGGAGGCCGTCGAGATTTCTAGAAAGAGATGGATGACAGTCGTCAGGATACAGATAACTGGCAACGTGTACCACTGGTGGAAGGCCGAAGAGCATCGGCTAGGACCCGATCGGGTCACTTGGAAGAAGTATTTCAGACTCATCAAGGAGATGTTCATTTCAGCCACTGCATGTGTGGAGCTTCGGGACAGGTTCATACATCTTATTCAGGGCAGTATAACGGTAGAGGAGTATAACTCTGAGTTTCTTCATCTGAACCGATTTGCCGCTTACCTGATCAAGACCGAGGAGCAGAAGGCCGAGAAGTTCTACGACGACTTGCATTTTGAGCTACAGAGGCTGGTAGGATTAGTCGCTACTACCTCTTACTCTGTGATCCTGACAGCAACCCGACGTCAGGAGCACATAAACTAGAGGAAGGCCAGCATGAAGTGCCCACATTCAGCAGCATCACCATCTCGGGCACCAAAGGAAGGACTGACAAAACATCTTCAAATATATTAGCCACAGAGAGCAGCACCACCTGTAGCACCTGGGCTTCCTTCTTGCCATCACTGTAGCAAGGTAGGCCATGTCGTTAAAGGATTGTAGCATAAACTGGGACTGTGCCTGGTTTGTAGATCTGATCAGCACCAGGCCCGAGAGTATAGAGAGCATCGAGAAGCAGCACCGATGGTACACCGACCAGCCCTCCCAGCACTTCTAGCACCAAGGCTTACTTTAGAGTTCGAAAGCGCCCCATACAGGAGTTGGAGCGATGCGACCACCAGCACCAGGAGGGTATAGGGGAGACCACCCTTGGCACCGAAGGGAGCTCGATTCCAGCAGGCCAAATAGTAGCTATGGCACAGGGTCTTGGACATGCTTTTGCTTTTGCCAAATCGTAGGTACTATTTTAGTTGCTTCTTTACCAGTAGTAGCATTATTCGATTATGGTGCCATACATTCATTTATAGCTGCTAGTTTCATGGCCACCCATAGAGTATCTACTGTACCCCTTTCGAAGGCCATAAGAATTCTCATGGGAGGCAGAATAGTACTCGTTAGCGATACTTATTGATCTTGTTCAGTAGTTGTTTGCAGGCAAAAGATACGTGCTCGATTCCTAGTCTTCTTTATGCTCGATTGTGATATTGTTCTTAGCATGGATTGGTTGAGCCAATACCGTGCAACGCTAGGTTGTCGACGTGGATGCATCATATTTTGACCCCCAGGTCACCCTGAGTTTGAGTTTCTCCGAGGAGATAGAGAGCTTGGTGGCCATTCCACACCTGGAGCATATATTGCATTGGAGGAATCAGCACACCCGCCGATCGTATCGAAGTTTGAGTACATTTTCCCAAGGAGCTTCTAGGACTGCCACCTTATAGGGAGAGAATTTTCTATCGAACTATTTCGAGATCGACATCAATTACTTCTTATGTGTACAGACTAGCACCTAAGGAGGCGCATGAGCTGAAGATCCAAATAGATGAGCTTTTGGACAAAGGTTTCATACGGTCTAGTGCATCACCGTGGGGGGCTCTAATCTTTCTTGTACCAAAGAAGGACGTATTGGTACGTTTATGCATAGAGTACAGAGAGTTGAATGTTGTGACGGTGAAGAACAAGTATCCCCTGCCATGTATAAATGATTTGTTTGACCAGTTGACCAGTGCTTGTGTATTCTCGAAGATTGATCTCAGGCCAGTTTATCACTAGATCAAGGTTCGAAAGGAGTACATCCCGAAGACGACCTTTCGGATGAAGTATGAGCACTATGGGTTCCTTATGACGTCGTTTGGTTTAAGCAACATGCCAACTGTGTTCATGAGTCTGATGAATAAGGTATTCCACCAGTACTTGGATAAGTTCGTGGTTGTATTCATAGATGATATTTTGGTGTACTCTAAGAGCCACGAGGAGCATCTCAGGATCGTGCTGGTGACATTGAGGAAAGAAAGACTATATGACAAGCTCAGTAAGTACGAGTTTTATCTGAGCAAGCTATCCTTCCTTGGTCACATAATTATCGAAAATGGATTAGCATTGGATCTAGAGAAGATTGCAATAGTTAAGACTTGGCCTACCACTACATTAGTTACGGAGATTAGGAGTTTTCTTAGACTTGTCGGATATTATCGAATGTTTATAGAAAACTGTTAGAGAATTGCCAAGCCTACGATACGTTTGACGCATAAGGATCAGAAGTTCAACCGGAGTGAAGAGTGTCAGACAGCTTTTGATGATTTGAAGAAGCGTTTGACTTCAGCACCTATCTTAACTCTACCTTCGGGATCTGGAGGCTTTGTGGTATACAACAATGCATCTAGGAGGGGATTAGGGTATGTTTTGATACAACATGGCAAGATTGTGGCGTATGCATCAAGATAGTTGAGGACCCATAAGAAGAACTACCCGACGCACGATTTGGAGCTAGCTGCAATATTATTTGTACTGAAGCTATGTAGGCACTACCTATATGGAGAGCGAGTCAAGATATTCACTAATCATAAGAGCCTGAAGTACTTCTTTACTAAGAAGGAGTTGAATATGAGACAAAGACAATGGATGGAGTTGATGAAAGACTTTGAGATTGAGTTGCAGTACCATCCTGGCAAGGCGAATATCGTGGCTGATGCTTTGAGCAGGAAGCCCATGGCATAGTTCTCGATGACTCAGTGTCATTTGTTGGAGGATCTCCAGGAGTTGGGGATAGAGGTTGTATTATCAGGTATGGATGGACAGTTATCTACCCTTGGGGTGCAGTCTTCATTAGTTGATAGGATCAAGGCCACTCTACCTACAGATGTGAGATTCAGCAGGCTCTGAAAGAGGACAGAGGTCGGCATGCAGATAGGTTTACAGATTCATAAGGACGGGACGTTGAGGTATAGAGATCGCCTATGCATTTTGAGTTGAGAGCTACA
>JANAVB010028847.1:0-25615 GCA_029216955.1 Iris pallida | reverse complement strand
CATCAATATTTTTAAGGTGGAGTAATTAAGCAAGATTGAATTGACTTGTGTAAGGGAAACATTACCAGTTATTAAGGCGCTGGAGATCAGTGTATGTTTTTTGTTATAGATATTATCCTCCATGTCCTCGTACTCCTCTTCCAGGTTTGTCCTCCACTTATGGACTACTTGTTTTTCTTGTATTTTCACCTACAGCTCCTTTGCCTACTATATAATCACAGAAAATTAGATAAGTTCAATAGATATCACAGAGGGTAAAATTACATATATGTGACTAGTGTTTTTCTTACTGGGGCATAACATAAAACTTCCAATCTTGTACCATATAGTACTACTGGTGTTGAATTCAAATCCGGTTGCTACTTGATTTATATATTTATAATAGTATTTTTGAGGGAGCATAAACAAAAATATTCAAGGCGGGGAGCAGAAATATGTTAACTTCAAATTTAAAGGGAACATCATATATAATTTACAAAATATAAAAATCATGGCATTTGGAACTCGATCTCTCTTTGCTTATAACTTCAACAATTTACCAACTAGGCACACCATTTTGATTGCTAAATTTATGAAGAAAACATGGTGAATAATAGGTATTCAGGCGATGATGGATGAGGTACACCATATGTTATACCCATACTTTGACGCTTGCATCTACATCTGGATCTAGAGTGGGAATTGGAACCCATCTATCAAGCTAAGTCTACTATATCTTGGTGTTAATCTGCTATTTCTTTTTATGCTTGACATATAAAATTTGGATAGAGGTGCATTGAATCACTTAACCTAGCATATTAATATTTGGACAGAGGTGCATTGGCCAGGTTGGTCAACCACACTAATTGTGTTGGGTCCGTGTTGGACAAACAAGAGTAAATCTTCATTTGTTGTCGTATCCTTGATGTATCATATCCTAGATTTTAAAATTGTTATTCGGTAGAACTCAAACCTGAAATGATGGTGTAAAATTCATTTGGGTGTTTGTAATAGTGTAACCTAAAACTAGTGCTAATAGTCATTGTCTATCTAGGCCACAAAATATATTATATTTTCAGGTAAGAACTCCATTTTCTGTATGCTTGTTTATATAACTTCTTCAGTGATAACATTTTCTGTATGCTTTCTATTCGAAATTATTTCCATGTGATCAATATTTATTGTTCAATTCACTAAGGACTTGAATGCACTCCTTGCGAGGTCCTAGAGGTGGTATGATCTTTATAAGAAGGATCCAGTTCTTGGTGTTGACTTAGAAAGTACTATAAATAATGTTTTATTCCCTGGCAGATAGGTATTAAATCTTTCTCACCCTGTTTTTCAATATGAACTTGGTTACCATCAATCCTTAGCATTCCTTGCAATATTAATTCCATATGGAATCCTTAGCAGTCCTTGCAATATTGCAATATTGGTTCCATATTTATTTGTTAGGTTTGTTTCTGGTGCAACACAAATTTTATGAGTATAAATGCTTTATTGTTTGATCTTGTTGTCATTATTTTGATTGACGACTGTATTGAGATTACTTAAGCATTGTAATTTCAGATGGAAATTCAGTTTGTTTCTGGTGCAACCACAGAAGTTCAGGAAATGCTTCATGAACAACTTGAGGTACATGTGTAGAAGAACTCTTAATCTCACCATGAGTTACTGCATTTTCCAAATTTATCTTGTAACTCAGAACTGCATATATACATTTTTAATAACATTAGTGAGATAAATATATGTCCATTCAATAGAATTTCAGTTTGTTTCCTTATTAAAAAAAAAGTACATGTAATCCCGTAATTGCTATTTTTGTTTCTCAGTTTTGTCTACATTAGGGAAGGGCCGGATCCAGAATTATGTGAACCAAATTCCTTTATATTTTGAGGATTGAGCCGAGATTTTAGTCCCAAACACCCTAAGAATTAAGTTTGCATAAAATATGGTCAACTATTGATCTAGGTCTAGATAGGGGAGGATCCACATCCAGAGGAGTGGAGGCTCAAATTCCTACTAGATTTCTTGTAAAATATTTTCTAGATGTGTCAAACTATTTTCAAAACTTATGGATATATTTGGTGCATTAGATCCTAATTTTGGTCTAGGTTAGTTGATAAAGTATTTGCTTGTAGCTGACCATAATTATAAATTATTAAATTTCTATAAGAAATGAGTTTCTGAAATATTTTCTATGAGCAGTGTTCTAAATTGCGGCCTAGGCGGCCTCCGGCCGCACCGGAAACCACCTAGACGGCTGGCCTAGGCGCTAGACGGTCCTAGGCGGGGCCTAGGCGGCCTGTTCGATTGTTCAAAAATTCAAAAAATTCAAAATTTTCAGATTTGAAATTTAAAAAAGTTCAAATTTGAAATTTCAAATCTTAAATTTCAAAAAATAAAAATAAAATCAAACCAAAAAATTTCAATAAAAATATATATACATACCTCCTCCTCCTGCGGAGGCTGCTGCTATGCTTGCCTGCGCTGCTGCTGCTTGCCTGCTTCTTCTGCTGCTGTGCTTGCCTGCGCTGCTGCTGCTTGCCTGCTTCTTCTGCTGCTGCTTGCCTTCTTCTTCTTCTTCTTCTTCTTCTTGCTTCGAAGAGGAGAGGAGAGGAGAGGAGAGGGAGGTTTGCTTCGAAGAGGAGAGGAGAGGAGAGAGAGGAGAGGGAGGAGAGGATTTAGTGCTACGGTTTGGGAAATGAAAAAATGGACAACAAAAAAATATTTATGTTTTTTACTCATGACTCGAACCCGTGTCCACCCCCATTAAGGTTAGACCTTATCACTCAAACCTCCAACCAAGTTGGCCAACTTCTATTATGTTATAACTAGCATATACATAATATATAAGGCAGTAACACACACACACACACACACACACACACACACACATACATATATATATATATATATATATATATATATATATATATATATATATATATATATATAGCAAATGACCTCTAGCCTAGTGGTTAAGAGAGATGCATGCGGTCCAAGTGGTCTGGAGTTTGAGCCCCGGTGGAGGCAAGTTCGTCACAATTACCCATTGCTTCAAATATATATAATAAAAAAAGATCCAGTTCGCCGCCTAGGCGCTAGGCGCTCCATTGGCGCACCGAATCCGTATAGCGAAATTTATAACATTGTCTATGATAAATGGAGCACCTGAGGTAAAACCATGCGATGAAGAGAGTTAAAACATAAAAATCCTTGGAAGTTTAAACTGCTTGAGTAGTTGTTTATATTCAGTTTTTCTTAGGAGTTCTCTTCCCTTCATATCATTCAGTGTAATTTTTCAGGTCTGTTCTCGAGTAGCAACATCAGTAGCGGGAGTGAGAATTTGAAGAATGTATTAGTACTTGTATTTGTTTTTGTATTTATAATTGTATTTGTATTTGTATTATAATTGCAATCAATATATTTTATTTATAAATTGTATATTTTTTTAAAAAATGGAAACACAATCAACAATGTTTAAAAACTGTTGTAAGATAACATTTTAACAACTTTTTTAAACGTTGTAAACTTCATTAACAATACTTTTAAATCATTGTTGATATTATAAATACAACATACAAATATTATTTACAACATTTGGCAAACATGATTGAATAATATATAGAACATTTTTCAAAAGTTGTATAAACTCTTTATATAATGTTTGTACACCGTTGTACAAAATCTATGCACAATGCTTACTGAACGTGGTATATATTATTTTTACCACAGCTGTAGAACGTTTGTAAAATTATATTTACAATACTTGTTATATTTACAAATACTTGTAATATGTTTTAAAAATTCTTTTACAAACTGTGTAGAAAGGTTTTTGTCAGATTATATAAATTTTAACAATGCTTGTAAACTATTGTGAGAATAACTTCTACAACGTTTTCACAACTTTCAAACGAATGTTGTTGAAGATACCCCCTCTTTTACAATCCTGGATATAACAACCATCTGTTAAACATTGTAAAAATCTTTTTTACAACGTTTTTTTAACGTTGTAAAAGATTTTTTTTTTCTTGTAGTGCAAGAAACAATTTCACGACCAAATCTTCCTAGCTTGGGCACATCGGGTACAACCAAAATGTAGCAACCTGAAACGAACACTTTGAGGTTCTAATACCACCTGACAAAACATGAAAATACCAATTGCTAAAAACCAACAACCTAGGATAACGATGACTAAAATCCCAATTCTCAAGCACGAGAAGAAAAAGAAGTAATCAAAATTATAACAATAAAGTTATTTATTGTCTTCTATATAGTCCTATTTATGCTAAATAACATACATGAAGAAACTAGTCCTAATTAAACTAGGAAAGTTATAAAAGAAGATAAAAAAATACCAAAAGATTTTCCAAAATTTGTTCACAATCAGACAGCATAAAAGTGCCTGCGTCAATTAGGGTGGGGTAATTGCGGGAAGAGGGAGGCACTTGGCGTGTGGGAGTGGGGAGTGGGGGAATACATGTAAAGAAGTTTCGGATAATTTATAATTTTGAATGTAGTTTGTCCAAATTATCCATAATCAATTTCAAATATATTTTTGAATATATTAGATAACAAATAATTTTTTTCTTATCATCGAAGATTTATCAGATAATAGTTATCTATATTAGATAACAAATAATTAAAATTATCTATATGAACGGAATATTTATAATAACAAATTATCTTTTAGTTATATCATAAAAAATTTATCAGATAATAGTTATTATCAATATTATATTTTTTATGATATAACTAAAAGCTAATTTGTTATGATAAATATCTCGTTCATATAGATAATTCTAATAGAACAAATAGTTCATATAGATAATTTTAATAGAACAAACAAATAATTTTAATAGAAACTCGTTGTTAATCTAAATTTGACAAATATAATTAAGCTATCAATTTTTTTTTAAATTAACAATAGATAATACCACAATATTATCATTCAAAATATAATTTTTAAAAAAATATTTAAAATTTATTATGGATAATTTGGACAAACTACACTCAAAATTATAAATTATTCCAAACTTATTTACCCGGTTCCCCACTCCCCACTCCTGTCGCGTGCCAAGTGACTTGGCGCCCACTCCCCAAGCGCCAAGTCCACTTGGCGTGCCCTCCCCCTTCCGCAATTACCCCAAACTTCTCCTTTTTTTTACAATTACCCCAAACTTCTTTATCCTATATAAAAATTTCTGTAACAATATTGTCACTGGGTAAAGAATATTGTCACTGGGTAAACAATATTGTCACTGGCATACACTTGTATGTATCCGCTCTTGGCTATTGAGAGTTGAAGTAGTGAATCTGAAAATGTTGGAGTTCCTTTGCACGAGGAAACCTGCCATGGCTTGTGCATTGATAGTTCCTTATCCATTTTGATTGTTTAGTACTGCTTTGTTTTCTAAATATGCTGGCCCGCCTTCCATATGTTTATAAAGGCACTTGATCTTCAGATGAACCATGGTGTATTTACTTCTTTCTTGTATATAAATCCAAGGATTCAGAGTTACCATGGTCAAATTAGGTTTTCCATTTGAGAGGCCAAGTGAATTGCTGTAACAGTTAAGTATAGCATGTAAGTTGATGCACACTTCCCGACACAAGCACTGATTTTGGAAGCTCATCTTCCAAGCTTTATTCCATCAGAATGGGGTTGGTTATGGAGCATAATAATGTTCCATAAAAGAATATACAGTTTTTACAACTGGTTGTTGACCTGATGTCAAACTTTCATGTTGGTGCCACATTCCTACGAGGTAGCTGTGAGCACTAGAGGTGGTGTCGTAGAACCTAGAGACCCAGTTGGAAGGTAGACCATCCGTTTGGAAACTGTGCATAAAAAATAATGTAGCAACTTCATAGGGCACTGGTCCTAGAACAAGGTATTTAGGTGCCTTTGTGAACAACATGTGCCAATTTTCTATCAGTATTGGGATTGGCACTATTGGTAGTATCGGTGGTTTGGAATCGGAGTACATATTTTTTGGTATCGGAAAATAAATAATTTTTAATAATTTAGAAACAATATTTATACATTTAGGCCTAATTTTAAGTATTTCTTGTTGTTTCTTAGTAGTTTTGATATTGAATGAAATAATACTCACCCTTGTTGATTGATTTACCAGCGATATTTTTATTATTATTTTTTACATGCTTTTACAACTTTACTATGCTTTTAGACCCTTGCCGATTGGTCTTTTTTGTTCAATTTTCTATGGGTTTTGACTACGTAGAGACCCTCAACTTCGGTATTGGTCAGTATCGGGACATGCCAAACTGAATTTGTATTGGCCGTATCGTATTGTTATCGGCCGATACTGCAAACTATGCAATTTTTGTCTCTGTTATGAGAGAATGCAATTTTTGTCTCTGTTATGAGAGAGAGAGAGAGAGAGAGTACTTCAAACTGTAATATAGGAGAAAGAGAGATTACTTCAAACTGTAATTTGTGTAAGTGACTGTCTTACGTAATACCATTCTTTTCTTTGACAACAATATCTACGTGTTGTTCACAACTTGTAGGGTGAGTACTTCAAACTGTTTGCTGTAGAAAAATGTATTACCCATAGAGTTCCTATCATACATCTTATAAGTCTGCATTTACAGTTCAATGACTGGAATTTATTTTTTTTTCCTGTTAGTGCAAGCTGTGTGGGAGGGAAGGAACAATCCAGATGGTTACAGGGCAGGGCCAGCCATTGACCCTTGAACTGAGTCAGTCTGAGAAGTTCTCTCCACTAATGGTGTTCAACTGCGGGGGCTATGAACCTGTGGACTTCTCCTTTGGTGATGGTTGGAAAGCTAAATCGGTAACTCTTTAACCTCTACAAATTTTCTCCATTCTAAGAATTTTGGATTGGAATATTATATATCCACAAGAATATAACCACATGTGTATGCAACTTCCAAAACTCCTTGTATTTGTACTGAACTTTGTTTTGATCAAAGAAGTATATGCTCACACATTTATCAGCCAATGATATAATAATTTCTACATACTAGGTTTTGTGATTGGAAATGGTAGCTGATAGATGTCAGCATTTAGAAGTTCAGTTGACAAAATTAGGAGATTATGTTGGTATCCATTAGATAGAAGATTCATACTTTATATGATTCCTTCTTTACTATTCTACATATCATGCTTGACTGGTAACCATTGATTTGTATATGGGAGCGTTATGGTGTGTATTCGGGAGGCATCCTTCAGTTTTATGGCAACCAACTGGTTTACATCTATACAAGGGTTCCGTGCCCATTATACCATGTATATTTTAATTTTGGAATTAGGGCTGAGAATACTCAAAGCAATGGATCCATATTGGTTTCCCAAATTCCTAAGATGAAGATAATGCCTAAATTGACTATTGCTTGCTACTGATTACCTAGGTTTGGGTTAGTTTAAGTAAGACGTTGTTGTCTACGTACTGCCAAGTGAGCGGTTAGTTGGTGATTGATATAATCAAGAGTGATGTTTGACGAAGGTGTTCTGATAAGAATTTTGCTAAAAGCAGAAGAGAAACAGAGAAGAATTTGAGTCAGTAGAGATGAGAAGTAAGGTTATTTTCATTCATGTCCTCAAACAAATTCTTCAGCCCATTTATAACACTGGAACAATCAAACAACTAACAAATAAATCCCTAGAATCATGCTACCTCCTACACTATAGCTTATTCCATAACAGAATTAAATCAAGCCAATAACATAACAAATGACCAAGTCCCCCACTACTCACTAACTACTCCCACAAATATAGGTGCAAGCACCTGTGCAGGCACGTAACATTCCATCCCCCATCTAAGTGTCCTTGTCCTCAAGGACAAAGGAAGGGTAAGACCGAGAGAAGCGCCATGCATTTTCCCAGGTAGCATCTTCTGGTGGAGAACCAACCCATTGAATTAAAACTTCTTTACGAGGTCGATATTTGCCTTTCTGCACCACCCGAGTAGCCAAGACAGCTTGTGGTTGGGGAGGAGTGGAAGACTGGGGATATTCCAGTGTAGCTGGAAGCTGGGGGCTCACAGGCACATTAGAACCCACAAATGGTTTAAGAAGACTGACATGAAATACATTGTGGACCAGAGAAGAAGAAGGGAGTTGCAACCTATATGCGACAGGGCCAACACGAGCAAGAACCTTGAAGGGCCCAAAAAATCGTGGAGCCAGTTTCTGCGAGGAGCGAAAAGCCACCGATTGCTGACGATAAGGCTGCAAGCGTAAGAACACGTAGTCGCCGACCTTGTACTCCACTTCCCGTCGGTGCTTGTCTGCCATAACCTTCATACGATTTTGTGCAACCAATAACTTATGTCGAAGCTCTTTGAGGATGGATTCACGGGTACGTAAGAAATCATCCACTGCCGCCACCTTTGTGGTTCCTGCTACATAAGAAGACATGTGCGGAGGGGGAACACCATACACAGCTTCAAATGGAGATATTTTGGTTGCTGAATGAACCGCAGTATTGTAGCTATACTCAGCCCAAGCGAGCCAATCCATCCATTTGCGGGGTTGATTATAGGTGAAGCAACGAAGATATTGTTCCAAGGTACGATTAAGGACCTCTGTTTGTCCGTCCGTCTGAGGGTGATAGCTAGAACTCAATCGAAGTTGCGTACCTTGGAGCTGAAATAATGTGTCCCAGAAAGTGCTAACAAATACTCTGTCTCTATCGGTGACAATAGATGAGGGTATCCCATGCAAACGGACAACCTGATTCATGAAAGCACGTGCCACCGTAATTGCCGAAAATGGGTGTTTTAAGGGAATGAAGTGGCCATATTTGGAGAGGCGATCGATGACGACCATAACCACAGTATGCCCATGGGAGGGGGGAAGTCCTTCCACGAAATCCATGGATATATCTGTCCAAATACGATCCGGAATCGGCAAGGGCTGGAGAAGACCCGCAGGCAGGGAGGTGTCATTCTTGCAGCGTTGACAAATTTCACATTCACGAATAAAATTCTTCACCGAGGCGCGAAGTCCCGGCCAGAAAAAATTCGATCGAATACGGCTAATAGTTTTGTGAAAGCCGAAATGTCCTCCTGCTTGTTTGAACCAAACTCCCTGTGATTGTCTATACTTGAAAGAGGTGGTCTTTGAGTGGGCGTGGAATTGCTGGTAGTAAGGATCTGTTTGACACTCATCACGAAGTGTGCCCCACCAATCAGCTTTAGTTAAAGAGATGGCGTGGAACTCCAACTCTGCGACCCGTGAGAGCGCATCTGCTCCTCCATTCTCTATGCCCTTCTTGTATTGGATAATATAGTCGTACCCGAGAATTTTGGGTAACCAACGCAATTGTGTTGGAGTAGAAATGCGTTGTTCCAATAAATATTTTAAGCTCCTCTGATCAGTAAGCACAATGAATGGTTTACCCAAGAGATAAGGCCGCCATTTTCGTATAGCTTTGACGATAGCGAGCATTTCCTTGTCATAAGTGGAAAGACCCAAGGATTTGCCTTTTAGGGCTTCACTATAGAATGCAATGGGCTGGTCATTTTGTGAAAGGATGGCCCCCAATCCCGAGTCGCAGGCATCGCATTCCACAACGAAAGTTTGGTTGAAGTCTGGAAGTCTCAAAATAGGAGGTGAAGTCAATACTTTTTTTAGCTGGGCGAAGGCTGTAGCAGCATCTGGTGTCCAACGAAATCCGTAGATGGGGTAGGCCACTGGAGTACGGCATGAATTTTTGCAGGATCTACTCCCACCCCGCGGCGTGATATGACATGGCCAAGGTATTCTATTTGAGTGACTCCAAATTGGCATTTGGAGGGCTTCGCTACCAAATGATTTGAGCGCAAAATTTCCAAGACAATACCAAGATGTTGTAGATGATCCTCCCACGACCTGATTAGACCCGGCTGGGAGGAGATTGATTTCTAGATAGAATGCCATGCCAGTAATATGGAGAAGTTCACGTTCTCCCAAGGGTTCTATACTGGATTTGTCCAACCCATAGAATGTATGGCTCTGCCCATGTTTAAAGAATTTCATTGTTAGAGTTTTATAGTCAACTTCTACGGGGCCAAGTGTCTCTAGCCACTGCACACCTAGCACGACCGGACACGCCGCTACCGGAAGAAAATCAGCTTGAATAGGATGGTCCTGGATCACCAAGGTAAGGGACAAACAACGACCCGGACAATTGATAGTTTCTCGATTTGCCACCATCACCTGGAAGTTGCGATCCTTTATTACAGGCAAACCCAGCTTTGCCACAACAGATTGGTCAATGAAATTATGCGTACTACCACCATCGATCAAGACAGTCACCTCCTTGTTCTTCAAGGTGCCTTTGAGGCGCAAGGTACGAGGGTGATCGGCCCCTGCCATGGCATGAAATGAGATTTCCGGCATATTACTTTCTTGGCCCGCCGGAGAAGAATCATCAGACGTGTCCATGTCCTCCAAGTGGTTGCAGTCCGAGATCATAAATAATTGAGGGCGAGAACATTTGTGTCCAATGACGTACTTCTCGTCACAATAAAAACATAGCCCTTTTTCGCGTCGCTCGCGCGCCTCTTGTGCGGTGATACGTCGGACGGGAGTTGGTGTGGTGTTGGAGTTTGCGGTTTTGGCAGCGGGTGGAGGTCCGAGAACACCTGCACTTGGGTTGGCTTCCGCCTTAGGTGGCATGACAGAAACTGAATTGCGAGAATCATATCCATACCTTTTATGCAAACGGTTTCTTTCCTCAATAAGTCGAGCGACGCCAGTGGTGTCAGCGAGAGTTTTAGGTTGTTTCATCTTGACATCGAGACGAATATCGTCAGTAAGCCCTCCAATAAAGCAACTAATCAGAAAATGTTCTGGAAGCCCATCCACTCGGTGGGAGAGTTTCTCGAACTCCTCCTGATATGCTGCGACCGTAGTGACTTGTTTGAGTCTTGAGATGGCCTCCGAGGGATCTTCATAGTCTGTAGGACCAAACCGTCGAAGTACAGCTTGAGAGAATTCAGCCCATGATAACGGTCCCTTAAATTTGGTTATCCAACGATGCCACTGGAGCGCAATCCCCTCTAGATGAAATGAAGCGAGTTGCACTTGTTGTTCAGTTGGGATACTTTTGAATTCGAAGTACTGCTCCGCCTTGTACAGCCATCCCGTGGGATCGTCGCCTCCAAACTTTGGAAAGGAAAGCTTTAAATGATGGCGATTGTAATCAGAAGAGGAACGAGAACCATCCGTGCGACCGGTGTGGTATGACGCTTCCCCAGGTGCGAAGGGGTTCACCTCAACACTTTGCTTTGTGGGGCTTTGAGAGATACGCAGGCCTTGGAGCTCAGTCAGTATTGTCTGCAAGGTGGAGTGGATCTGGTCGAAGTTGGACTCATGTCTGCCAAGAATTTCGTTGACTTCATTACGAAATTCGGCATTACTTTTCCCACGAGTGTCCATGGAAAGTGCTCTGATACCAATTGATAAGAATTTTGCTAAAAGCAGAAGAGAAACAGAGAAGAATTTGAGTCAGTAGAGATGAGAAGTAAGGTTATTTTCATTCATGTCCTCAAACAAATTCTTCAGCCCATTTATAACACTGGAACAATCAAACAACTAACAAATAAATCCCTAGAATCATGCTACCTCCTACACTATAGCTTATTCCATAACAGAATTAAATCAAGCCAATAACATAACAAATGACCAAGTCCCCCACTACTCACTAACTACTCCCACAAATATAGGTGCAAGCACCTGTGCAGGCACGTAACATGTTCATAAGAGGATCATCATCATCCAAGCGTTCTCCCATAAGGATTGGGTTGGCTACGGAGCATAACAAAGGTCCATGAAAGATTTGAATTTTTTTACAAAGTTTTTATGACTGGCTGTCAACCTGACGCCAACCCTCTATGATGGTGCCGAATTTCTAGCCAAGATAACTGTGAGCATGAGAGAGGTGTGCCATAGAACCTAGGCTGCCAATTGGCAGGTGGGTAGTCATACATTTTGGATATGCAGTTTAAGCTCTTGCAACCAAGGAGTATTCTCCAAGTTCTCCTAGACTATAAAGGGCCAGACGAAGAGGTAAGATAATATGATTTGCTAATGGAACTACATTAATCTCTGTGTTCTTAGCATCCCAGAAGGTTAAAACTTTACCTGGGATAATGCTTAAACTGTTTGATGTTGTTTAGGATTCTTAGCATCACTAAGGTGTTCTCTGTTAAGATCTTTGAGAATTATGCTTTTTCGGAATGCATCTTCCTTTAGCAGCCTGTAATCCTTTGCTTCAAAATGTGAAAGCTAAAATGGCAGGTTGGAAGAGTGTTCTCTCTCATTTGGAGGAAGGGCAACCTCCTTAATATTTATTTTGAAAGAAATACCCTCTTCTGTTCTTTCTTGCGGATGGGTATAAGATCAATTTTAGCAACCACCGAGGGGTGGTCCAGTGGTAGCACTCGTAAGGGAGGGGAGGAGTGGGTTCGAATCACAGTCCAAGACATTGACGATCATTAATGACTGCCCTTAAAAAATGAACTCAATCTTAGCAAGTATGAGGTATTCAGGCAATCCTTTTATGCTGCCTTTGGTGGCTAAGAAAGTGAGGGAAAGAAAGGAAAACTTCATCCTATGTAAATGAGATCTCATTTCTACATAAAACACTTTCATTTTCCTTTCTTTTCCCTTACACTTTCCACCAATATACGCACAGCCTTAGGGAGGAGGGTGAAGAATTTGTAGTTTGCTTTGTTCATACTTGGCTGCTCCTTGGAATGTCCCATCCACCTTCGAAGAGGATACATATTCTTGTATAAGATGTCCAGTTGGTTCCCACTGTAAATTAAAAATGAATATCTTTAGGCAGAACTGTCTGAATTTTAGTTTGCTTTGTGCATACTTGGCTGCTCCTTGGCATGATGGGCATGAAGGGGCAATAGGATATGGCCAAGTTGTAAGGGTACTGAAATATCCCTGGTGCAAAGAGCCACTTCTACCTGAAGGTATTCATTTTTAAATTTACAGTGGGAACCAAATGGTGATCTTATGCAAGAATCTGTATCATTTTCGAAGGTGGATGGTACATTCCTCCAGAAATGATCAAGCCCTAGGTGTTGACATTAGGAATGAAGTTACTTAGATGTAATTTGTAATTGTATGGAGGATCAAATGTTATGGCGACTTGAGATTATTATTACTAGTCTACATGTACGTGCTTTGCACGTATTTTAATTAGAATATAATAAGGTCAGCTATCGTCTTTTCGTCTTTTTCAGATGACTATTCACATGTGTGTGCTTTCTTTTTACAATGCTAAGTGATTCAAAGTACGAATTTTGTTCTTTTTTCTTAATTTTCTATTTATAATAATAATCTTTGGTAAATGGTAAGGACAAAATAATTTATTATCATTGGAACATGAAGAGTTGTATAGAAAGAAAAAACTTCATAGCATGCAAATTTTATTGCTTTGACTCTTAAACATAAATGACATGCAAGTTGACATGATAACATCATGTTTATAAAATACTCAAAGGTATTTTAGGAATTCAAAAGTTTCACTACCAAGTTTTCCTATTATATAGTAGAATAGACTATTGGGCTATATATGTAGGGGGCAGTTTCTATTACTTTTTAACTTGACTTGGTGCATCCAGCTAGACTTGGAGACGGAATGGAGGTTATATTCTACTTATCTGTTAGGTGGCGCGCACATGGAGGCATTACCAAATAAATAGTTTCTGAGGTATTGGAAGTCTAAGTTTCAGCATTAGATGGCAAACGTGCAGGGAGGGCAGAAAATTATGGAGCATCTAATTATCTGGTGTAGTCATTCAAAGGGTATGTGGATTGATGATTAGAGTCTCAACAGTTTCACAATATTTGGCGAGGTGGATTTGATGGTATTACAAGGCATTTTCTTGTTGTTTGTAAAGTCTCTGGTATTATGACGGCTCTTATCATTTTAAAAGGGTAACCTTAATTAGTTTGTGTTCCTTGATATCCTAGTCCTTGACAGGCTTCTTTAAACTTGCTGATCAAGATGCTAAGGGGTTTAATAGGACAAATTTATCATCTCTTTGCATTTTCCAGTTAGATTTATTGATCAAGATGAAAAATTTAAACTTGAAAATTATCCAACTTCGAGTCTAATAATATTTACATGGTGTTATCTTGTCTTTTTAGATCTTATTATATTTTTGAATCTTTTAAACCTTTGGACATACATCTGGCACTTGTTTCCGTTGCCTCAATTTTCGCTTCCTGGAATGACATGGTAAATATCATAACGTGCCATTTTTCTTTCTGCTTCATACTATTATGTCCATCCGATTCCATTTGGTGTCATTTTTGAGTGTACTAATACTGTGTCTGCTCCGTTCCATTACATTCAGCGGACTAGGTTGTTAACAGTACTTAAATTAAAGGAGGCATTTCATTGTCGTGTTTTTTGTTTTTATGCTGTCACATATTTGAGCTTGAGTCTGTTATTGTTTTGTCTGTTATAGACAAGTGGCACCAATTTTGATGTCGATCTATTTGAAGGAGAGTTTGCAGAGTATGATGAGGATGGAGAGTGCCCAGTTGGGATTTCAAATCCTCGAGCAAGTTTTAGAGTGGTAAGTCTGTATTTAAAGACAGGTCAAGTAAACACTCAAGTAATATCTTTTAATATGGATATTTGTGCAGGTCAAAAAGCATGAACGATCTGGCCGAACACATTATGCTTGACGCACAGAGACTCCTATCAATTAGTGATTTTCGGATCCGCAGCAATATCCTGTAATAGGTGAACTCCAGTAAAACAATTGTTAGGGGGACATTTAAGTATTCTCTCTTGTAAGCCTGTCCAATCAATAATATGTGACAATATCTAATCTTGCCACTTCACAAGTGTAAGCTATATAATTGTGGTAAGTGTACTATCAGTTTAATAGACATATTAGTCATGCTAGTTTTATAACTAGTAAGGGGAAGGATAACTTTAATTAGCTTAGTGTTACTAACTAACTACTACTTCTAACCAGCCATGTATTTATTTACTCATTATAGTTAAGAGTTATAATTAGATCATTTTATATGTCCAAGTCTTAATAAATCATACCATCTATATGTTTAACAAGCATCCAATGGTCATGTGCCATTCCATAATAAATGGATGGATAATTGGAAATCCGATTTATGGGTTATGTTAACATGTATGCCATAAGGACAGATGATAACACATCGATAAATATGTATTTTATATGAATATTTCTACCAGCATATTGTAAATGCATATTTTATATTCATAAATGTACATTCTAAGTGAAATGTTGTTTTATTTAATATGATGGTAAAAATTGATGTGTTATCATGTGCCTTAGGTCATTTTAGTTTCGGACTTAAGGAATTAGAAAAGGAAAGTTTTTCATTTTCTTTGTTTGATAGTCACAAACTTGAAAACTACTTTTCTGACATAGGAAAAAAAATAGGGGGATCTCTTCTCCTTCTTCAGCATTTATTACGAAAATTTAAGAACAATAGCCATGTTCGAATGTGTTATCCTATTCTATCTATTATTTTTGTATCTTTGTGATGTTATTTTTATTTTAAAATGCAAGGATGTTATTGGAAGTTTGATATATTTTTTATTTCCTTTCCTGCACTAATGAAGGAAAATCAAATGATTGTTTTTGAATGTATTTGTTATTTTACCAAACACATGAAATAAAAGCCGACAGAAATTCTAATTTTCTATTCCCATAAAAAAGACAAGAAAATTGATTTTTCTTTCAACAACCGAACGAGGCCTTGGGACGTGTTAACATAACCTCTTATTTATATGGAAGTCTTGATAAGATTCCTTTTAATGGAGTAATAGTAGTCCGTGGGGTATTGGAAAAATATATTTAAGACGTGTGATTAAAAATATATTTGTATTAATCTTAAAATATTATGACAAGGTTTTGTTTGGGGATTTGCTGGACATATCATCCACAAAATCCTACTATGGTGAAAGAAATAAAACAAAATTAATGTTGTCATAAATAACTTTATGATACATTATATTATCATCGAGTCCTCTTTGAGCCTAATTTTGTTCAAGTTATTTAGTTGCTAATGAGTCTAATTTAAATAAAAATATATATGCATTCTGTATGAGACCAAAACTAATGTGAGAACGCTATTTGACTCACAACTTTCATTTACATCATTGTTTGATTTCTATTGTTTGTGTGGCCACTGGAAGTGGAAATTGCTGCACCCAACTCTTCATATATGCTCATATTTCACAAGGACCCAAAAGTAAGAGAGTTTTAGGTTAAAACGAATGTATGTTACACCAAAGAGTGTAAAATTAAGAAGACTTCCAGAAAGAAAAAAAAGAAAGGCAAACACAAATTTTCAAGTCCCGTCATGAGTGATTTGTTCAATGGGAAAGCTTGAAATATAATATCAAGATGATTGCCAGCACAAGGGCTAGGATGATGGAACCTATGATCCACTTGTTCCGGTCCATTCTTCTGGACATGGCCGTTAGTATCTTTCTGCTCTTGCCAATGTTATCATCCACGCCATGCAACTGCACATCAAAGTAAATGAAATCCATTTAATATGCAAGATTCACAGAATACAATTGCAGGAAAAAGAAAAATATATGCATATAAATCAAGAAGAAGAATGTGGCTCCTCCCTAAAGCAATTTTATATTATTGCAGTTCTACTGATCCAAAGGTCCCTTGGGGTGGGCTCCAGGCCACCCAAAAAATTATACTTTTTTTCATATAATTTTTTTTTGATTTTTTAATATGAATTTATCTACTTCCAGTCCACCCAAATTTTTGGTACCCTATTCCAGTTATAGTTTCTGGATCCACCCCTGAGTTCTAGTTCTAGTGAGCAGTTCCGTGTGATATTGCTAAACTGTGAAGGGACATTCCTTTACAAAACTATAAATAGCTCGTGCTTAGGTTATTAAAAGGTTGACCAATTTAAGACTTCAAAAAGAAAAGAGGGCATTCTTGAGAGCACGAGTAACCATAGAGTTTCTTCTCCTTTCACATCGCATCAAGCTTAGTTCGAATCGTCAATGGAGCAATCAAGACTCACTTGACACACTTTCTCAACTCTATGTACTTGTTGTAGAGTCTACTTTGTGCAACTTAGTGAAGAGTCTGTAAACAAATTCGTCTACATCAATACAAAAGTTTTCCTTTTCAATCAATTCATTTTTACAAAACGAAAAAACAAGGGCTAACATAAATGGGGGCAAGTCCTATGATCGATTCAAGGTTTAAATTACATATTTAATATTTAGGGTATGTTTGGATTGAGGGAAAAATTAAGCAAAGTTACGTGGGATTAAATGAAGGAAAGTTAAGTGAGGAAGAATAACCTTGCTTGGATTGGAAGAAGAGCTAAATGAGATGCGTTTAATAACTCATGCTTGTATTTGAGGTTTTGAGTGAGTGAATGATTCATAAAAGTACAATAGTTACCAAAATATCTTTATTATATATGTCATAAAATTAAATTGATTGAAACTTTAATTATAACTTGTCAAAATATCTTCATAAATGAGAAAGTTACGAAACAACATGTTAAAATCAAAAATACTGAAATAACTCCACTCCAATTCTATACATGGGTATGCATCCAATTTTGAGTTGGAAAATTTTCTATTTTCACATCGTATGAAAATCATATAAGAATTGATTTTCATAAGTTATATATATATATATATATATATTGGTAAGTCGGCACGCTAGGTGGCACAATCCAGAGCATTCCCGCTCAATCAGATGGCCGAGGGCTAGCCAGCTCGAATAAGTATTCCGAGTCTCGCTCGGCTTGGGTCAGCGGCTCGGGGACATAGTTTTTGACCGACCCACATGGCAGTACTGAATGACAGCTGGTGTCCGCATGCAAATCCTGTGTGGCTAACGTGCGGACCCATGACGCTGACTGTATTTGCTGATTGGACTGATGACTGTGTAATATAGTTTTTAATTGCATAAATTAATTATTAATACATTTAGTTCTATTTAACTCGAAATGAATCCTAAAAATATCCAGAAAATCCAAATTAATTACACAAAAAATTAGACTTCCTAAGTCTAAATAAAAAGTTTGGTACCAAAATATTTCCGTATGGCTCCATAGTTAATTCTGAAGCCTCTTAAAAATATTTTCCTAAATTTTAATTTCCTAAAAATTGCAAGAAAATTATAAATTGTTATAAAAATGTTTCTAAAGCTATATGCGTGTAGTGTCACATATTTTCTATTTATGTAACCTAGGTATAACATAGGTGTTCTTTGAAACTATAAATTTCTAAGAAATATTTTCTAATTATATATATACATATATTTTAAGGGGGGAAAATTTCAATAGTTCTATTTATTCAAAAAAAAAGGGATTACATACCCAAGATAAACAAAAAAAATTGTGGGTGGTCAATGTAATTAGTTTAAAAGTAGGATTACCTCGTGTAATAAACATAATTCATAAGTGTATTAGTATAAATAAACTTAAATTATTTTACAGTAATTAACAAACTAGTTAAACTAATTAAAACAATGCTATTTGTCTCTCATTTTTTTGGATAATACAATCTCCTACTATGTGACATATGCCATGGTAGCTGACATGACAACTGACATGACAAAATTTAACATTAAAATTAAAATTATCATTAAAATAATATGAACATTAACATTAACTTTAAAATTAGTTTTAATATTAGAAGTAACATTAATATTATTAATAGTTAACATTAATATTATTATTAACACTAACAATTTTTTTTTGGATGATTAACATTTTGTGTTAAACTATGTATTAAAATAGTATTAACATTACAAAAATGCTATTTGACTCCCAAAAAATTTGGGTGATACAATCTTTCATTATGTGACATGACATGGCCGATGACATGACAGTTGACATGACAAAATTAAACATTAAACATTAAAATTAATATTAAAATTAAATTAAAATTAGCATTAAAATTAAAATTAATATCAAATTAACATGAATATTAATATTAATACTAATATTAATATTAACATTAACATTAAAATTAAAGTAACATTAAATTAAAATTAACCTTAACATTAACAAAAAAGGTAATTAATTTTTTGGGTTAAAATATGACATGTCAGCTGTCATGGCTCATGTCAGATGTCACATAATGGAAGATGACATCACCCAAAAAAATTTGGAGCCAAATAGCATAATTGTTAACATTAATAAGACCTGAGTCCCTTGTTAGCAATCACCCGAATAAAACTCGTATGATACGCGAATTTTTTCGTATCTTTCAGAAACGTATAATACTTGCGTACTTTTGTCATATTCAAATCAGTACGTAAATTTTAAGCATGCAAAATTTTAAACGTGTGCTGTATAAATTATTGAAAATTTTGGCACAAAAAAATGTGGTGGAAACCTGTTTAATTAACCAAAATTGACAATATATTTAAGAATGTAAAGTTTTTAACATCAAAATTTCTATTTTTTGAATATTTGACCGAATTTATGAACGTATTTTATGCACTTAGTTGATTTATATCCGTACTTTTGCAGTCCCGAATTTTTTCCGTGTTCGCCGAATTGCTAACAAGGGACCTGACTCTTGTTATAGAAAAAGACAAAATCAAAACGAAAAAGAAACGTTCTGCTGTACGTACGATTTCTCTATATATAGTGGCAGAATGTACAATTATTTCTGGTCCCACCTCACCACCTCTAAAACCCTATCCATGGCGTTCTTCATCAACGAGCTAACGGAGGAGTACTTCTCCTTGGAGAAGGAGGGCTGCCTGAAGCTGAAGCTCCAGCCCTTTGAGGGAGGCGACCAGTACTGTACAGTGGAGACGACCATTGCTGCGTTGAAGAGCACGATGAACATCTGGATCGGGTCCGCCAAGAAGGACATCGGCGGCACCGCACTGGGCTTTTCTGCAGCTGCCGTGACTCCCGGGGACGCGGGGACGGCTATGGCTATGTGCTTCTCGATCTATGGTAAGGCCCTGGTTCTTTTTATTAAAGAAGGTGAGGTTTCCAAGCCTATAGTGAAGCTCATTCGCAAACACGGCTATAGTTTGTCCTCCTTGACCGTTCTGTCCTAGGAAGAAAAGATATTTTTGAAGAAGGCTGGTTTCACGGTTGAGTATCCATCTAATCTCGGGAAGATGCTGTCCAAACATGTTTTGGACAAGCATTTAATTATTATTATTTTGTTTGTTGATATAGAACTCGAGGACCACTTCAAGAATGAATGCAAAGCAAAGACCAAGCAATCAGAGCAATGAGAGCCTAGCAAGGTATCTATGATCACTGGTGTTGTTGCTATGATTGCGCAGGTCGATGCGGTGGGGGCTGACTCTGACTGGTGGGTAGACGTTGGAGGCACCTGCCATGTCTGCTCTATCAAGGAGTGGTTCACCACCTATACACCAACTTCTGAAGAGGTTATGGTGGTGAACCAGGCACAAGCTGAAGTGCTCGGGATCGGGACGGTGGTTTTGAAGCTGACTTCGAAGAAGTCTCTGACGCTTCAAGGTGTGAAGCATGTACCTGTTATCGCAAAGAACCTGATCCCGGGAGGCCTACTCTACAATGCAGGCCTAAGGATGGAGCATCTAATTAAAAAAATAAAAACAAACAAACTACAAAAAAATCGATAAAAAAGGGGAAAAAATGAAAAAAAAAAAACGAAAATGGAAAAAACGAAAAAAAAAGGAAAGATGTTATTATACAACATGACATACTTCTACTCTAGTGACTATGAGTCTTGCACTATTTGTTCTTTCCAGCGCACTTCTACTATGGTGACTGAGTCTTGCACTATTTGTTCTTTTCCAGCGTACTTCTCCTTTATCCGTAACATCTTAGTAATGTTGATGTTGGCTAACTCTCTCTCCCATTTTATTTCATTTTTTTAAGACATGAGATTTTTTTTTTTTTGAATTTGACAGTGCTTCTGCTTTTGTCAGAGGTGGCGCAAATACGATTTTCCAAATCATAGAAACATAAATATACCTCGTTTGGAAATTAAGTATGATAATTCTTATTAGAGGGCTAGACGAACAAAGACACATATGCGCACACATTTGTCGACACAGACAGTTGCAGATCGATGCATGTTCCTGAATTAAGAGACATGTGTACATGTTGTAGTTGCAAACACAGACACAGACGCATATGTACATGTCACAGTTACGGGCATAGACACAATGTTCCTGAATTAAGAGAACCTGAAGACATTTATGAATTGTCACAAGTTGAAGAGTCAATTCATTCATGAACAAGTTGATGAATTTGCCTCCATTGAAAAAATCTCTGAAACAAATTAACAAACTTTATGTTTGGCAATTTCGTTTTGTTTAAGTAGAACAATTGTCCGAGTAATGGAATTGATGTAGAATGTGTAAGCCATGCTGGAATAACAAATTTAATTTGAATTTGTTTACATATAAAAAAAAGAATATATATGTGCATGAAATTATGATTTGAAAAACACCAATGACTAAATAGTAATTATATCTTCAATCCACAAACCAAAAAAAAAAATTATAATTACTTTTCAACCCTCTACTTTTTTGTCCTCCAAACAAGAGAAGGAAAAATTAACTCTATCTATGAAATTTTGTTTCTCATATTTTCCAAAATTTTCAAATCTTATTGTATTTATTTATATCTAAAATGTCGTGTTGGAAATTTTTTTTTTGAATTTTTAATAAAAAATTAGTACTATATTTTTACAATAAAAAGTAAAGTATAAAAAAATTTAAAAATTTAAAAATAAAAGAATAATAAATAAATAAATAAATAAATAAATAAATAAATAAATAAATAAATAAATAAATAAATAAATAAATAAATAATGAATAAATAATAAATAAATAAATAAAAATGAAAAATAAATAAATAAATAAAGAATATAAAGTATAAAATATAAAATATAAAAAAATAAAGATTAAAAAATAAAGATTAAAAAATAAAGAATAAAGAATAAAAAATAAAGAATAAAAAGTAAGAAATAAAAAATAAAAAATAAAAAATAAGAAATAAGAAATAAGAAATAAGAAAATAAAAACTAAAAACTAGAAATTAAAATTTAAAAATTAAAATATAAAAATTAAAAATTAAAAATTAAAATTAAAATTAAAAAACGAAAAAACTACAAAAAAAATTTGATAATAAGGGAATAGAATGAAACTTTAAAAAAACGAAAAAAAATAAAAAATGAAACAAAAAATAAAAAATGGAAAAATGATAAATAAAAACTAGATGTTATTATACAACATGGTGACTATTTATATTTACCATTTTTCCATTTTTTATTTTTTGTTTCATTTTTTATTTTTTCGTTTTTTTAAAGTTTCTTTCTATTCCCTTATTATCAAATTTTTTTTTGTAGTTTTTTCGTTTTTAATTTTAATTTTAATTTTAATTTTAATTTTTAATTTTTAATTTTTATAGTGTAATTTTTAAATTTTAATTTCTAATTTTTAGTTTTTATTTTCTTATTTCTTATTTTTTATTTTTTATTTTTTATTTTTTGTTTCTTATTTCTTATTCTTTATTTTTGTATTCTTTATTCTTTATTCTTTATTTTTTAATCTTTATTTTTTATATTTTATATTTTATTTTTTATATTTTATATTTTATATTCTTTATTTATTTATTTATTTTTCACTTTTCATTATTTATTTATTTATTATTTATTTATTCATTATTTATTCATTATTTATTTATTTATTATTTATTTATTTATTTATTCTTTTATTTTTAAATTTTTAAATTTTTTTTATACTTTGCTTTTTATTGTAAAAATATAGTACTAATTTTTTATTACAAAATTCAAAAAAAAAATTCCAACACGACATTTTAGATATAAATAAATACAATAAGATTTGAAAATTTTGGAAAATATGAGAAACAAAATTTCATAGATAGAGTTAATTTTTCCTTCTCTTGTTTGGAGGACAAAAAAGTAGAGGGTTGAAAAGTAACTATAATTTTTTTTTTGGTTTGTGGATTGAAGATATAATTACTATTTAGTCATTGGTGTTTTTCAAATCATATTTTCATGCACATATATATTCTTTTTTTATATGTAAACAAATCCAAATTAAATTTGTCAAGTCATGTCCTGCTAGTTAGTAAACTAGTCATGCCATGGGAGGCCTAGCCATAGTTTTGTCTAAACTAGGAAAACCAGGCCAAGTTGTGCATTAACTCATTTAAATTATTTGGTTTATGGATTAGATTTTACATCCATGCCCCTATAAACGTAATAAACTTATTTATGATGTCATATGAACAAGGCTGGTTTCACGGTTGACTATCCATCTAATCTCGGGAAGATGCTGTCCAAACATGCTTTGGGCAAGCACCATGCTTGGTTCGTTGCTCATTGCAATGGACCTTTGAAGTAGCTGGTGCCTCGGCTAGCACCTCTCTTACGTGGTTGAGAAAGCTGAATCAACAGAGAAGAAGGAGAAAAATAGGGCAAAAAAGAACTGAAGAGGAGAACCAGAGGAAGAAAGAAAATGCTGTGTCCAATTGTGTGTCGTGGTTTCAACTGCGGTTGTGTCGGTGGTTTCTCCTTACTTGAGTCAGTGTTTTTCTTTTCTTTTTTCCTAAATGAGATTGAGTGCATGTGAAGACTCAGTTTCAGATGTGAAGAATCAGTTTCTTTTAGAGTGTAGTTTTTTTTTTTCTAAATGAAAATGAGAAGCCATTTTAGGTTTTTGTCCTTGTTTCTATAATCTCATTCGAGTTCTATATCAACAAACAAAATAATAATAATTAAATGCTTGCCCAAAACATGTTTGGACAACATCTTCCCGAGATTAGATAGATACTCAACCGTGAAACCAGCCTTCTCCAAAAATATATTTTCTTCCTCGGACAGAACGGATAAGGAGGACAAACTATAGCCGTGTTTGCGAATGATCGAGAAGCACATAGCCATAGCCGTCCCCGCGTCCCCGGGAGTCATGGCAGCTGCAGAAAAGCCCAGTGCGGTGCCGTCGTTGTCCTTCTTGGCGGACCCGATCCAGATGTTCATCGTGCTCTTCAACGCAGCAATGGTCGTCTCCACTGTACAGTACTGGTCGCCTCCCGCAAAGGGCTGGAGCTTCAGCTTCAGGCAGCCCTCCTTCTCCAAGGAGAAGTCCTCAAAGGGAATGTGGATTGATGATTAGAGTCTCAACAGTTTCACAATATTTGGCGATGGCGAGGTGGATTTGATGGTATTACAAGGCATTTTCTTGTTGTTTGTAAAGTCTCTGATATTATGACGGCTCTTATCATTTTAAAAGGGTAACCTTAATTAGTTTGTGTTCCTTGATATCCTAGTCCTTGACAGGCTTCTTTAAACTTGCTGATCAAGATGCTAAGGGGTTTAATAGGACAAATTTATCATCTCTTTGCATTCAGTATGCGTGTGTGTTCCAGTTAGATTTATTGATCAAGATGAAAAATTTAAACTTGAAAATTATCCAACTTCGAGTCTAATAATATTTACATGGTGTTATCTTGTCTTTTTAGATCTTATTATATTTTTGAATCTTTTAAACCTTTGGACATACATCTGGCACTTGTTTCCGTTGCCTCAATTTTCGCTTCCTGGAATGACATGGTAAATATCATAACGTGCCATTTTTCTTTCTGCTTCATACTATTATGTCCATCCGATTCCATTTGGTGCCATTTTTGAGTGTACTAATACTGTGTCTGCTCCGTTCCATTACATTCAGCGGACTAGGTTGTTAACAGTACTTAAATTAAAGGAGGCATTTCATTGTCGTGTTTTTTGTTTTTATGCTGTCACATATTTGAGCTTGAGTCTGTTATTGTTTTGTCTGTTATAGACAAGTGGCACCAATTTTGATGTCGATCTATTTGAAGGAGAGTTTGCAGAGTATGATGAGGATGGAGAGTGCCCAGTTGGCATTTCAAATCGTCGAGCAAGTTTTAGAGTGGTAAGTCTGTATTTAAAGACAGGTCAAGTAAACACTCGAGTAATATCTTTTAATACGGATATTTGTGCAGGTCAAAAAGCATGAACGATCTGGCCGAACACATTATGCTTGACGCACAGAGACTCCTATCAATTAGTGATTTGCGGATCCGCAGCAATATCCTGTAATAGGTGAACTCCAGTAAAATAATGTTAGGGGGACATTTAAGTATTCTCTCTGTAAGCCTGTCCAATCAATAATATGTGACAATATCTAATCTTGCCACTTCACAAGTGTAAGCTATATAATTGTGGTAAGTGTACTATCAGTTTAATAGACATATTAGTCATGCTAGTTTTATAACTAGTAAGGGGAAGGATAACTTTAATTAGCTTAGTGTTACTAACTAACTACTACTTCTAACCAGCCATGTATTTATTTACTCATTATAGTTAAGAGTTATAATTAGATCATTTTATATGTCCAAGTCTTAATAAATCATACCATCTATATGTTTAACAAGCATCCAATGGTCATGTGCCATTCCATAAATGGATGGATAATTGGAAATCCGATTTATGGGTTATGTTAACATGTATGCCATAAGGACAGATAACACATCGATAAATATGTATTTTATATGAATATTTCTACCAGCATATTGTAAATGCATATTTTATATTCATAAATGTACATTCTAAGTGAAATGTTGTTTT
>JANAVB010028846.1:65000-85634 GCA_029216955.1 Iris pallida | reverse complement strand
ACTACTATTCCGTCGCCATGGTGCTGGAAATGCCAAGCATTTCCAGAACCTGATCGACGGATAGTCCGTCAGAATACCGTCGCTAATTCGTCGTTAGATACCGACGCATACCGACGGCTTAGGACGGAATGATACGATCTGATACGCCATCACGACGGGTTAACGACGGAATTTTACGTCGCTATTGCCTACACACTTGAGTACTTAATAGTTGAAATGGACGAAAGTCCGTCGGAAATACGTCGCTAATGCTTCATATTTTGACGTCGACAATCCGTCGCTATTCAGTCATGTGACGACAACCTAGCGACGGAACGTTATTAGCGACGAGCTGATTGCCGACGGATTTTTTTGGCCAAAATCCGTCAGATATCAGTCACTAATAGTAATTACCGTCGGTTTAGCGACGGATATGGCCGTCGCTAAAACGATAAATTTTGGTAGTGAGTCCAACAAATTTGATATTCTAGCCCAGTTAGCTAATACTCGGCTAGACTATCTATCTTTGAGTTGCTTCGCCTTTCTAAGGAAAGCTGCGAAACTTTGAGCGAAGCTTTGCTACAAGAATACTCATGCCTAGCTCAACTTAAAGGTCCTGACAATATATGTAGGAACGAAATAGAAAGCGTAATACTCTAGAGGGGGGTGAATAGAGTTGGCAGCGGAATAATGCTAATTAAAAAATGTTAGCAGCACAATCACAGAATATTAATCACAACTGAAATAATGTAAAGGCAAAGTTAAGAGAGCAAACGCAAAGACAGCGATGTATACTGGTATCCCTCTGTTAAGGACTAATCCAGTCGGTAGAACTCTTGCTACCAGTTGAATCCACTATTGGAAAAACCGCAAGTTTTCTTACGAAGTCCTTGCAACTTCTACAACACGAGCTTTGATACGAAGAACTCGTCCAACTTCAAATGTGAAGAGGTATTCTTCAATCAAGCCTTCTGATTACAATCTCTCAGAAACTTCTAGACCGTACCGCACTGGTAAATTGACTAGAGGATTGTAACTGGCTTGGGATCTGAAATTGAAAGCTCTAGAAAACTCTTTGGAAGACTGAAAGCTTTAGATAGAGAGAAGATTGAAAGTGAATGAGTGAGTTGAAATGATCGAAATCCTTCTCTATTTATAGAAGTTCCAAAGGCAGACTTCTGTCAGAATTTGGGCAGAACTCTTTGATTAAATCTCGGTCAAATCCGCAACTGCAGGAGGACCAAGTTCCAAAGATTCAAAATCACAATGGCCACTAACTGAACTCTGGCCGAGTTCTGTCAGGGTTAGGTTAGGGTTTTAAAAATAGGTTTTGGTGGTTTTTGAAAACCTTTTTGAAAACCTTCTTGTAAACATTTTGATAGGTCATTTTAAAAACATTTTGAGCTATTTTGGGGATAGCCTATTTGCCCGTACGACTTGGTGTACATCATATTCCTAGACTCAAATAAAATGAAAATTACATTGCATAGGAAATACAGACTCGAGTAGGCAAACAGATCTTCAGTCTTGAACAGAGTGGATAGCCAATCTTGCTTATGTCCAAGAAACCGATATGTCCCAACTAGCTTTGTATATCCAGACAGAGTTTGATCAATTATTAAAATTAGGTTGACCATATGACCGGGCCAACAATCTCCCCCATTTTGATAATTGACAAACTATGAAATGATATAATATTAAGCTTGTTCAAAAAGAATCAAAACGTGAAATTGTTCATGACCTGTATTTAACTCAAAAAAATGTTAGATCTTAAATTTTCTCCCCCTTTGTCACTTAGCAAAATAATTGCACAAGAGAAGGCTCCCCCGTATTTAATGCAGAAGGCTCCCCCACAATTAATGCATAAGGAACAAATAGTGAGAAAACAGAATAAATAAAACATAAAGAGTAGATATGTATCATCACAGGCATGTAAAGTTTCTACAGATTATCATCACATGCATGCTATTGTCTCTAAAAAAAAATTATCACAGGCATGCTATTGTTTCAAAAACATAAAAGAAATCTCAGGCATGCTATTTCACAAGCAGTTTGTAATGAAGAAGCAGTATAAAGAGATAGTGCTAAAACAAAGTGCTGAAATAAACTGAAATATCATAAACGAAAAACCATAAGCATGTCCGAGAAGAGTACTGAAAGCATACTACAAAGTGCTGATAAATATCAAAAGTACTGATAAAAACAAATACTGATAAAAACTTGGAATGTTGGAGCATTTCCAAGTATACAATAGAATGTCACTAAAAAAAATCAAATCACATCTCCTCATCACTATCCTCGTCATCATCATCATCAGCAGCTCGGCCAGCATGACCGGAAGGGCCAGTACCAGAAGTATCAGCGCCATATGGATCAGTAGGGGCACCAGCATAGAACTCACCAACATAGTCACGAGGTGCACGATACCAATCATAGGCGTTACCTGGCTGGAAGTAGGCATGGACAGCCTTATCCTCACAGCGGTAACCCGAAAAAGCTGGATCTCGAGGGATGGAAGCGGCAGAGTGACCAGTCTGGGCAAAACGCAGATCGGCCAAGGAGTATGCCATCGCCTGGTAACGGGTGACGTTGCAGAACTCACGCTCGCGAGCCATGTCCGTCAACGAGACGTACAAAGCAGATTGCTGATGTATGCCCTCAAATATCATGGCATACTGATGAGGTGGTGGAGGAGGTGCAGTAGGAGGAGCAGTAGGTGGAGCTGAAGCAGTCCGGCTGCGACAAGATAGCTGAAGAAACTTGGGCTCAGAGTCATGAGTACAAGTCGATAGATCGATCTCGAATCGCTGAAAGATACGAGGGAGAATCATCGCGTAAGAGAGATTTCGATCTCTTGCACGACATCATCCCATCATCTGAATGATTGTCTTAGGGATAGAAAAAGGAATCCCCTTAAGAATATGGTACATGGCGGACAGCTCAAGTGAGGTCACATCATCTTTGGAAGTAGATTTGGGAAGAATAGTAGAGTAGATGATGCGATGCAATTCGTAGTTGAACAAGTTCAGGTTGTTAGCCTTGAACTTTCCAGAGCGTACTCTGTCAGGAGCACAGAGTTCCGCTTTGAAACTAGTGAGTGGCGTGCCTTCGGGAAACTCGAATTTCGTGATGTCTACTAGCGGCTTCATTAGGAATACCAAGAATCTCCGCTAGGAGGGCATCATCGAACTCGATGTCGATGCCTCCAATACGTGTGCTTACGACAAAAGTGTTTACTACAAGATTGCAATAGAATAAACGAATGGCATTAGTAGCTATCGGAAAGCACAGTTTAACAAATAAGTGTAACCCTAATGCCTCAAACAAGTGACGATGATCGGGAAATACCGTCCATTTGATCGGAGCACCGCCGCATATGGATCGGGTAGAAAAATCACCGTACCATAATAGGGCTTGGTCGAGGGTTTGAAAGAAAAACCCATCGAAAGCGCCGTCGCTCGTTTGGATCGGCGAAAAGAGTGAATCCGTGTGTGGATTCGAAGACGACCCTTCCTCACTAGGAGTGGTCTTCTTCTTCCTCTTGAATGGATTAAATTTAGGTGCCATTGAAATAAAGAGCACAAATTGAAAGGTGGAGAGAGAGGGAGTTATACCTCACGAAATCAGGATATGTTGTAGAGAAATGTCGATATCCGCACGATTCCAAATTTGGAAAGATTTTACCAAGTAGATTGGAAGGAAAAGATTGGTGAAGAACTAGGGTTTGATGGCTCGGATCGGCTGCTGCTGCTATTTGAATTGGTTTGGAAGCAATGAAAGAGAAGAAGCTCTCGGGTTCTGGATATATACACAGATACCCTCAACCGAACTCGGGCCGAATTCGGTCAGAGTTCTGGCCGAATTCGCCTAGGGTTCTTCAAAGTTGATTTTTGCCACTTCTTTTTCATTGTCTCACTTCAAATATTTAATTCAAAGATTAGTTATTTTAGCCTTCAAATAACATAATTAATAATATTTTATGAATTAAATATCGTTACACAGCGACTGTCTCAGATTAGCTGTAGGAGTACTGTTCCAGCTGGCGGAGGTTCACCGGGGAACTCTTAAATACCGCTTCACTTCAACCGTAGTTGTGGTGACAGACAGACTCTTTATTGGCTTGTCTCTAACACAGTTTTTGCGTATTGAGATGTAATCATAAAACAGAATCAATTAATATTATTGACGTCCAAAATTCCTAATTCTCGACGTAAATAATTGAAATGATCTTCCGCTAGAGGTTTAGTGAAGATGTCAGCTAATTGATTTTCAGTATCTATGTACACAAGGTTTATATCTCCATTTTGATGATGATCTCTAAGAAAGTGATGTCGAATCTCGATATGTTTAGTACAAGAGTGACATACTGGATTCTTAGTCAAATTAATAGTACTCGTGTTATCACAGAAAATGGGAATATGTGTGTAAAATAAATTATAGTCTTCTAGGGTTTGTTTCATCCACAAAATCTGAGCGCAACAACGTCCTGCGGCGATGTACTCTACCTCTGTTGTTGATAGGGCTACAGAATTTTGCTTTTTACTAAACCATGAGACTAAAGCTTTGCCTAAGAAATGACATGTGCCACTTGTACTTTTTCTATCAACTTTGCATCCAACAAAATCTGCATCCAAATAACCGATAGGTCAAAGGATTTAGTTTTGGGATACCACAAGCCAACAAAAGAAGTGCCTTTAAGGAATCAGAAGATACGCTTAACTGTGGACAGATGTGATTCCTTTGGGTTAGCTTGAAAACGTGCACACAGGCAAATACTAAACATTATATTTGGACGACTAGCAGTTAAATAAAGTAAACTACCAATCATACCTCGATACTTACGCGTGTCGACTGGCTTGCCTTGTTCATCTGAATCAAGCTTTGTTGAAGTTGCCATTGGAGTGCTAATAGGTTTGACATTGTCCAGATCGAACTTCTTTAGCAAGTCTTTTGTGTACTTAGCTTGATTTATGAATGTCCCATTATCAGTTTGATTGATTTGCAATCCGAGAAAGAATTTTAGCTCTCCCATCATGCTCATTTCAAACTCATTCTGCATACACTTAGAAAATTCTTGACACAGAGATTCATCAGTAGATCCAAATATAATATCATCAACATAGATTTGAATTAAAAGCAGCTTCCATTAAAAGATTTAATAAATAGTGTAGTGTCAACCTTCCCTTTTGAAAAATCGTTGTCAAGTAGAAAAGAGCTTAGACGATCATACCAAGCACGAGGGGCTTGTTTTAAACCGTATAGAGCTTTCTTCAACTTGAAAACATGATCTGGGTTTTTAAAATCTGTAAAACCTGGAGGTTGTGCTACAAAAACTTCTTCTTTTGTAAATCCATTTAAAAAAGCACTCTTCACATCCATTTGAAAAAGTTTGAAATCATGAAAACATGCAAATGCACATAACATGCGAATGGATTCTAATCTCGCAACTGGGGCATAAGTCTCATCGTAGTCGATACCTTCTTCTTGATTGTATCCTTGAGCTATGAGTCGAGCCTTATTACGAGTCACTAAACCATTCTCATTCAGTTTGTTTCGGAATACCCAACGGGTGCCAATGACCGGATGATCAATAGGCCTGGGAACAAGTTCCCAAACTTGATTCCGTTCAAATTGGTTTAATTCTGCATAGCATCTATCCAAAAACTATCACTACATGCTTCATCAATAGTTTTGGGTTCTAGCTGTGAAATAAATGCAACACTAGAAACAATATCTCTACAAGATGTACGAGTACTTACTCCCTTGGT
The DNA here is from genome assembly GCA_029216955.1 of Iris pallida. Taxonomy (NCBI): domain Eukaryota; kingdom Viridiplantae; phylum Streptophyta; class Magnoliopsida; order Asparagales; family Iridaceae; genus Iris; species Iris pallida. The sequence goes on along the minus strand of JANAVB010028846.1, from coordinate 79,887 downwards.
AATATCACCAATTACCAAATCCTTTGGATGATTAGCTGTAAATTTCAACCTTTTCGCTTCATTCTGAAGGTAGCTGGTTCCTGGATCTTCTCTAGAAGGTTCAGCTAGTGCAGAGATTGGTTGAGAATCAGCTGGAGTTGTGCTTGGTACAGATGTATCTTCGTCATTGTCATCGATAGTCATTTGATTTAATTCATCAAAAGTGACATTGATTGACTCTTCGATGATCATGGTACGTTTGTTGAAGACTCTGTATCCTTTGCTCTTGGCCGCATAACCTAAAAATATACCTTCATCGGCCTTTTCATCAAATTTCCCAAATTGTCTTTTGTATTAAGAATAAAATATTTACAGCCAAATATTCTAAAGTATGAAAAGGAATTCTATCAAACCATAACTCAAATGGAGTCTTCTTCGATTTGGGTCGAATTAGAACTCTATTGAGTACAAAGAAAGCTGTATTGACAGCTTCAGCCTAGAAATATTTGGGTAGACTAAACTGGTTTAACATCACTCTGGCCATTTCGGTTAGAGTTCTGTTCTTACATTCCACAACTCCATTTTGTTGTGGAGTCCTAGGGCAGGAGAACTCATGAATAAAACCGTGTGTGTCACAAAATTGATCAAAATCAGTATTCTCGAATTCGCCTCCATGATCGCTTCTTATGCGAGTGATCATGTAACCTTTTTCATTCTGTACTTTCTTGCAAAAGGCGACAAATTTGGATAATGCATTATTCTTGCGTGTCAAGAAATATACCAACGTGTATCTAGAGAAATTATCTACAATTACGAAAGCAAAAAGTTTACCTCCGAGGCTAGCAACTCTGCTAGGACCAAATTAGTCCATATGAAGCAATTGTAGAGGTCTAGTACATACTGCGTTTACTGACTTGAAAGTGGATCTGGTAGCTTTGTTCCTTTTACATTGACTGCATACTGAATCCTTCTTGAATGTAATATCCGGTAAACTGCGTACTAGCTTCTTTGTGGATAATCTTGATATTGTATCCATATTAGCGTTACCGAGTCTCATATGCCATAGATGACTCTCATCACTCTTGGCCATTAAGCATCTACCTGAAATGTTAGTTTCTTCTAACAAATAGAAAACATATATATTGTCTTCCCTGATACCTTCAAAGATAGTACTACCAGTTGAGCTATCAACTATAGTACATTTGTCTTTGCCAAAGTTGATGCCATAACCATAATCAGCTAGATGACTTATGCTGAGTAGGTTATGTTTCAACTCGGTAACCAGACAGACATCCTTAATTACAGGATAGGGAGACTTACCAACATCACCGATACCAATAATATACCCTTTCAAATTATTACCGAAGGAGACATAGCCTTCCTTCTTTTTCTTCGAAATAGGGTAGCGTCACCGGTCATATGCCGTGAGCAACCGCTGTCGAGGATCCATTTGCTTCTAGCATATGAAGGGTGTTCCACCTACAAAATAGTTTGCAGATGAAACCTTTGGTACCCATTTCTTGTAGGGTCCTGAATTGTTAGCTCTAGGTATCCAAGCATAAACATTTAGATCTACAAGCTTTCTCATTCTACATGGAGATAATATATGACCAATGAGGCCACAATAATGACATTGTGCATGTCGAGTGTTGAAAGCTGAGTGGTGTGCATGGTTGGTAGGTTTGGGTTTTCTAGTATAGAAGAAAGCATACCTATAATCTTGTTTGGGCTTAACCTTTTGGGGTAAAGGTTTGATAGGGTTAGGTCTGACAGTGTTTGGCTTGGGAATATTCCGATTTCTCGGTAAGTAACACGTGTTAGGGTAGGAAGCAGCAGGCTCAGGCTGTTTTCCTAACCTAATTTCCAATCTTTTGGAAGTGTCATACAACTTAGTATTAAGTGATTCCATTCTGATTTGTGCACATTGAAGACTTTTCTTCTCTATAGAAAGTTTTTCCTTCAGTTGGTCAATAATTTTGTCCTTCTCTTCAGATGACTTGGTAGTCTCGTGTAATAAGAGCTTTATTGAAGAAAGCTCACCAGGCTCACTAACATTATTTCTAACCTTAGCTAGTAGGTCGGTAAGTCTACCTATTTCACCTTTGTACTCTTTGAGTACCTTCTTAGAGGTCTGATACTTACTACGCAGTTTCCTGTAATCAGTCATCAGGTCACTGAAGGCATCTCCTAATTGTTCAAAGGTAAAGTCATCATAAGTATCAACTACAGGTTCAGTAGGTACCTGATCGGATGCCATAAAGCATACGTTTGCAGCGTCTTCTGATTGTTCGTATTCTGAGTCGCTGGCTTCACTTTCATGCCATATGCTGGTGTTGGCATATTTTCGTGATGTTGATCTCTTCAGGTTCCCTTTTTCATACCTGTTGCTCTTCTTGTTGATGATGAGTTTGTGGGACAATCCTTCTTCATGTGTCCCTTCTTCTTGCAACCATAGCAGACAGCATCTTCTTGGTACCATTTGTTGCTGTTGTTCTCTTTGACTCTCTTCTCATGTCTCATGAATCTTTTAAACTTCCTTGCCAGGAGAGGTTGATCTTCAGCGTCAGATCCACTGCTGTCTGAGTCATCTTCAGCAGCTTTTCTGTGCTGAGCCTTGAGGGTGATAGTCTTCTCCTTTGGTGCAGGCTCTTCAAAATCTTGTAGCTCCAGTTCATGAGTGAGTAGCTTACCTATGAGTACTTCGAAGGACATAGTTGTGAGGTCGTTCCCTTCAATGATTGCAGTAGCCTTTGGAATCCAGTTCTTGGTGAGAGCTCGCAGGAGTTTGCGAATCTTTTCATGGTTACTGTAATCTTTGCCTAGGGACGACAAAGGATTTACAATATCTAAGAACCTCTCGAACATCTATGTTACTGTTTTGTTGGGCTTCATTTTGGCCTCGTACTCTTGAGTAAGTCTGCTGACTTTAGATTCCTTGACTTGAGTCGTGCCTTCATGTGTGACTTCGAGTAGCTTCCGTACTTCATTAGCCGTTGTGTAGATAGACACCCTGTTAAATTCAGTTCTATCTAAAGCACAAAAGAGAGCATTAATGGCACGTGCGTCAAGACTGACCCTTTTCTTTTCTTCCTCTGTATATCTGCTATGGGGTTTTTCAACTAAAACTCCATCAATATTTATACGAGGTGGCTTTTGATAGCCATCAAGAACAATGGACCATAAATCAAAATCAAGAGATTTCAAGAAAAAACTCATCCGTGTTTTCCAATATGTATAATTTGTACCATCAAACAGTGGGGGTCTGTTTGTGGCCTAGCCTTCACTTGTGAATTTCACAGTTGCCATGTGTTGTGCTATGATCTATATAACAGTTAATAAAAATGAATAAATAATTGCACTGTTACCTTTGCTTTACCTGTAACACCTGCTCTGATATTATAGGAACGAAATAGTAAAGCGTAATACTCTAGAGGGGGGGTGAATAGAGTTGACAGCGGAATAATGCTAATTAAAAAATGTTAGCAGCATAATTACAGAATATTAATCACAACTGAAATAATGTAAAGGCAAAGTTAAGAGTGCAAACGCAAAGACAGCGATGTATACTGGTATCCCTCTGTTTAGGAATAATCCAGTCGGTAGAACTCTTGCTACCAGTTGAATCCACTATTGGAAAAATCGCAAGTTTTCTTACGAAGTCCTTGCAACTTCTACAACGCGAGCTTTGATACGAAGAACTCGTCCAACTTCAAATGTGAAGAGGTATTCTTCAATCAAGCCTTTTGATTACAATCTCTCAGAAACTTCTAGACCGTATCGCACTGACAAATTGACTAGAGGATTGTAACTGGCTTGGGATCTGAAATTGAAAGCTCTAGAAAACTCTTTGGAAGACTGAAAGCTTTAGATAGAGAGAAGATTGAAAGTGAATGAATGATCGAAATCCTTCTCTATTTATAGGAGTTCCAAAGGTAGACTTCTGTCAGAATTCGGGCAGAATTCGGGCAGAACTCTTTTAGCAAATCTCGGTCAAATCCGCAACTGCAGGAGGACCAAGTTCCAAAGATTCAAAATCACAACGGCCACTAACCGAACTCTGGCCGAACTCTGGCCGAACTCTGGCCGAGTTCTGTCAGGGTTAGGTTAGGGTTTTAAAAATAGGTTTTGGCGATTTTTGAAAACCTTTTTGAAAACCTTTTTGTAAATATTTTGATAGGTCATTTTAAAAACATTTTAAGCTATTTTGGGGATAGCCTATTTGCCAGTACGACTTGGTGTACAACATATTCCTAGACTCAAATAAAATAAAAATTATATTGCATAGGAAATACAGACTCGAGTAGGCAAACAGATCTTCAGTCTTGAACGGAGTGGATAGCCAATCTTGCTTATGTCCAAGAAACCGAGATGTCCCAACTAGCTTTGTATATCCAGATTTGATCAATTATTAAAATCAGGTTGACCATATGACCAATGGGCCAACAATATATAGTGTCATATCCACAATGTCATAGTGTGATGGATGTAATTCCTAATATTACTTTCACACAAGAAGATATGTTGTTGAAGCATAATAAGCATGACAGGCCTCTGTGCTATACAGGGTATATTGAATCCACTAAAATTGATAGAATTTACATTGATCCTGTGTCTTCTATTAGCATTATTCTCCAGAGTATGTCACGACCCTTGAGGATTCCTACTAGTGATTTGATCTACACTAGTACCACAATAGTTGGTTTTAACTCTGAAAAGAGTAAACCACTGGGGAAGATTCGTCTGAAGATTCAGATAGGTGATTTTTGAACTATGGCGACCTTCTATGTTATCAACTCAGACGTATCTTACAATATTCTTCTTGGAAGATCGTGGATACATGAGCATTACATTGTGCCTTTAACTCTCCATAAATGCTTCAAGTACGTGGATTCTCAAGGTTGTGAAGACAGAATTTGCAGATATCAATCCTTTTAAGGGTGTTGAAGCCTATTTCTCTGATTCAATAGTCTACAAACAGGAGCAGGTGAAAGAAATATCTGATATGGCTGAAGAACGGTCACCTGCAGAAGATCAATCTGTCAATGAAGATCCTCCAGAAGATCAACCTTTGAAGATTAAAGTCAAGGGACGAATTCAACCCCAATATGTCAATGATCAACCTCTGATGATCAAGGTTAAAGGAAGAACTCGAGCTTCGTTTGAGGAATTAGTGAGTATTTCAGTCAAGAGCCAAGTTCAACCTCTCATGATCAAAGTCAAGGGACGTACTTCTCGTACGAATAATCCAGAACCACCACTGATTATCAACCTTGGCAAGCTTACAAAGAAGACGGATGACGGTCCGTTAATGATCATTCCAAAGCGTAGTAGTCAAATTATAAATGATGTAAATATTGATCATTCTGTACTTTCTAATATCAATAAAGATTTTCTTTGATTATATGGCTGTCAAATTCATTGAAAGAATAACTTTATTTGCTGATGATCAAAATCATCAAAATCAAGATGACATAAATACAGAGACAACCTTATATATTAATCATAAGGAAAATTATTTTCCTCCTTATGTCGATGTTGGACCCTATGCTCAAAGGTTCCTAACATGTTCTCCATATCTTCTTCCTGTAGCCGCTTCAACACAAGCTTGTGTAACTTATAGATGTTACGAAGAATCTTATTTCGTAATTCCATCTGATAAGAAAAACAAGCGTCAAATTGTGTTTGGTTTGGCCAAAAATATCCCTGTTATTCAGACAGATGATCTTAGAGATAAAGATAAAGGAAGAATCCGAATAGATAAATATAGTCAAAAATATCTCAAGATTATCCAGAATATGGCGTATGATTTGAAGACTATGCAAGATCTCAATCAAGGCAAAGGTAGACGGCTACCCTTATACGGCGATCCATTTTACCATAAAACTCAGCATGTGTTGATACGATCTGTCCCACATGTTTAATGAAGATATACAAGAAGAATTTTCTTCCAGTTCTTCACAATCCTCAGATTTTGAAGAAATCCAATTTGCCGAATCGGATACACCCCACATGTAGAAGGAAGACAGAGAAGAAGAATGTTCTTCCAGTTTTCTATAATCCTCATATTCTGGAGGAGACTATTATGATGAATCTGAGTGTATATTCTCAGTTAATATGGTTCAAACTGATGGTGAATCTGAGCCATTTGAAAATAATCCTTGGGCTGAAAATAGATACTCAATGGGAGCTTCATTTTGAATAGTGATAGCCACCTACAGAAGATGAAATTGTCCAGATTGACGTGGGCGATAGAACTACGTGCAAACCAATATTCATCAGTAAAAAAATTTCTGAAGATGAAAAGGAAGAGTTGATACAGTTGATTAAAGAATATATTAACATCTTTGCATGTAGTTATGAAGATATGCCAGGCTTAGATCCTAAAATAGCTACTCAAACTCAATATTCTTCCTAATGCCAAGTCTGTAAAACAACAACAACAACGTTTTTGACCAAATATGATGGATGCAATTGAAGCAGAAGTCAAAAAGCTGATCACATGTAGCTTTGTTCGTGAAGAACAACACCCAGAATGGGTTGCCAACATTGTTCCCGTTATGAAAAAGAATTAAAAAGTCTGAGTTTGCATAGATTTTTGGGATCTTAATGCAGCTTGTCCAAAAGATAAATTTCTACTTCTGATTACCGACGTCATGATAGACAATATATGTGATTTTGAACGCATGTCTTTCATGGATAGATTTTCAGGATACAATCAAATTAAGATGCATCTAGGAGATGAAAAGCATACTGCTTTTCGTACACCACTTGGGGTTTATTGCTATACGGTTATGCCATTTGGTCTAAAAAATACCGGTGCTACGTATCAACGGGCTATGAGCAACATCTTTCAAGAACATCTACGGAAAACAGTCGAATGTTATATAGATGACATTGTCAAATGTCGATCAAAAGATAATCACATTCAAGACTTGAAGATAGTATTTGATTTGATGCGTCAACATCAACTGAAGATGAATCCTACTAAGTCTTTCTTAGGGGTTTCCATTGGCAAGTTTTTAGGATTTGTCATCACTTCACAGGGCATCCAGGTTGATCCTGACAAAATTAAAACAATTCTTGAAATGCGTCCTCCATGCAATCTAAAAGAACTACGTGGCTTCCAAGGTTGCATCTTATATCAGGAGATTTATATCAAATCTTTCTGGAAAATGTCAACCTTTCTCCCGTCTATTAAAGAAAGGTGTATCATTTGTTTGGGATAAAGTATGTCAGAAAGCTTTTAATGACATCAAGTAATACCTTACAAATCTACCTGTTCTGGTACCTCCAGTGGTAGAAAGACCATTTTTGCTCTATGTTCGAGCCTTGGATCATTCACTTGGTGCTCTTCTTGCACACAAAAGTGACAAAGGTCATGAGCAGGCAATTTATTATCTTAGCCGAATGATGGTCAGAGCTGAACACAGGTATACTCCTGTGGAGAAAGAATATTTGGCTTTGGTTTTGTTGTTCAAAAGACACGACATTATGTGTCAGGACATGTAATCTCCAGAATAAATCATATTCGGGTATTGATGAGAAAATCAAGTATTCTTAACTCTAGGTTAGCCACCTTGACGATGCTACTTACTCCTTATGATATGGTCTATGTACCTCAAAAATCAGTAAAGGGTCAAGCATTAGCTGATTTCTTAGCAGCTCACCCTATACCTGAAACTTCTAAGTTATATAAGGACATTCCAGATGAAGTCGTAGATTGCAACATGACTTTGTGGGACGACATTTGGCAACTATATTTTGATGGAGCATCACGGGTTGGACCTAAAGGCAATATTTTCTCCGGCGTGGGCATTGTATTGGTCTCTCCTGATAAAATGATCATATATCGTGCTTATTCTCTCAATGAGCCATGCTCTAATAATGTAGCAAAATCAATACTCTGCTAATCGGCCTCCAAGTAGCAAAATAATTAGAAATTGAGTTTCTAGAAGCATATGGAGATTCTCAACTAATTGTTAATCAGGTCAGAGGGACATATGAAGTCAGAAATCCTGACCTCATCCCTTATCATCAATTGGTAATTAAATTGGTCCTTTTATTCAAAGGATTCTTTGTCGAATTCGTACCACGTTCTCAAAATTTGGAAGCCGATGCTCTTGCTAGTTTAGCTGCAGACTTAGCTGTTCCAATTTGAAGACAAAATACCATTACTTTGTTGGATCGAGACTTATTATGTGTCAAGAATAATTTGCATATCGAGCATAGTTATACTACAGAATCGAGTTCTCAACAAAGGGATTAGAGAAGTCCATTCATTGATTATACGGTTCATGGGATTTTACCTGAAGATCCAAATGAAGCTGCATCAATCAAGAGACGATCATTTTGATTCTACTATGATTCTTCTTTACATATGTTATATCGTCGTTCTTTTTTACTACGTTGTCTCTCTGAGAGTGAGCTAAGCAAACACTCCGTGAAGCTCATGATGGTGTCTATGGTGCCCATCAACCGGGTCCGAAATTACAGGACCGTATTCGAAAAATGGGGTAATATTGGCCTACCATGATAGCAGATGCTGTAGATTATGCCATACGGTGTAAAGCATGTCAGGTTCATGCTAATTTTATTCACCAACCATCTAAATTCTTACATCCTACAGCAGCTTTTTGGCCCTTCGAAGCATGAGGCATGGATATTTTTGGTCCGATTAATCCTCATTTTGTCAAGGGACATCGGTTTATCCTAGCCATAACAGATTATTTCTCTAAATGGGCGGAAGCGATTCCCCTTATTGAAGTAAATACATCAAATGTGGTTAGTTTCATTAAACACCATGTCATTTATCGCTTTAGGATTCCCCGACGGATAATTCATGATAATGGTCCACAATTTGTCAATCAGGTATTTCATCGATTCTGCGATAGGAATCGGATCCAAAATCTGGCTTCTACGGCTTATAATCCAGCTGCTAATGGTTTAGCCGAAGCTTTTAACAAGACAATTATTAAACTTCTCAAAAAGTTTGTCTCTTCTAATAAACATGATTGGAATGAGAAACTTGGAGAATGTTTATGGGCTTACCGAACGACAGTCCGAACTCTTATTGGTTTTACACCATTTTCACTGATTTACGGATGTGAGGCTGTACTTCCACTGGAAATCCAGATTCTATCTCTTAGAATAGCCATTGCTAATGAGCTAACTACAGAGAATAATGATCGGTTGAGACTTCAAGAACTTAAAGGATTGGACGAAAAGCGTCTTCGAGCACAACAACATATCGAGTTATATCAAGTCCGTATATCTCGAGCTTTCAATCGTAAAGTTATAGAGAGGGTATTTAAAGTCGGTGAGCTAGTTCTAGCTGTTCGAAGACCGATGGTGATGACTCATAAGAGCAAAGGGATATTCTAAGCAAAATATGAAGGTCCTTATATAGTCGAGTCGGTATTCTCCAATGGTACCTATAGGTTGTCTAAACATAATAGAGATTTGCTTATGATGCAAATCAATGGCAAATTCTTGAAGAATTATTATGTTTAAATTTCTTCTTTATTCCCCAGCTACCAATGTTTGGTTAAGCTGATTATTTGTCTTCTTAAAAGAAACTTTTTGATTTTCTGTCTTACCAGCTGATTAAAAAAAAGAGAAGGGGATTTGTTATTTATCATGTTCTCATGACCTCTGAATAAATATTAAGTCTACTTCTTTTCTTATCTATCATGTCCCTATGACCTTTGAATAAATATTAAGTCTACTTCTTTTCTTATCTATCATGTCCCTATGGCCTCTGAATAGATATTAATCCATTTTTTTGAGTTGTTACGATCTGTCACATTCATATTACCTCTGATAGTATCGTATAATCTAAACAGGAAACGAGATTCATTATCTATCATGTCCACATTACAACTGGATATATATAATTTATTGAGTTTAGAAAACTTGTCATGTCCATATTACCTCTGATAAGTGTTTTCTATCTCATACCTATTGTTTAAATTCAAAAAAATAAATGATAGGATCACAAAACAAATATTTTATTTATTTTTTGTAAACATTACAGAATGAAAAAGATAAAAGCTCTTTATTTGCCTAAGGCGGAGCAGATAAGTCTTCTAGCAGTTTCTGCAGCTCTCCTAGACGTTTCTCGCGAGAGTACATCACAGTTGTAGTAGCTAAAGTATGTCGAGCTTCTGGAGTACAAAAATGAAAGAAGTCAGTGATAGTAGCTATCATCTTATCTTTGGCTTCGTCAAGGGTTTTGATGGTAGATTCAGCTCCAAAGACTTGTTCCTCCAAAATTGAGCTCTGTGTTAGCTATTGGTCTCGAACATTGATCAACTGCTCCCTCTCCGCCTTCAAACGATCCAATTCAGCCTAAACTTCTCGAATTCTATCATTTTATTGATGAATTCTCATATTCGAAGTTTCATAGGCTTCTCTTTGGATCTCTAGCTGGGGCTCAGCTTTATACAAAAAAGCTTTTTCTTTGGCGACCTTTATGTTGTACTCATGGAGGGCTTCATTGAAAGTCGTCTCCCGAGCGAAGTATTCAGCTGATAAAGCGTCATACTCGGTTTGGATAAGTCTTTCAGTAGTTTTACTTGACAACCTTAGATATTCTCTAATGGGCTGTTCAAGTTCCTCCACGGTCTTCTCTAATGTCGTTGCTCTCGCTGCATCATTGAACATGGCAACATTTCTGATCGTAAGAGAAATAGACACCTTCAAGCTTTCATAATTGAGGCCCTTATTCATGACCATTTTGATCAGAGCCGCCAGAGTCTTGTAAAAAGTCTTAGTATGAATCTCAACTAAGAGATTCATTTCTGCGTTTGAGCTCGGCGTTGCGGCGATGTCTACCAGATCTCTTCTCTGAAGACTAGGAATATATGTGGTTACCTTAGTAGCAGACTGAGAGGAAGCCGTTGTTGTCGTTGTTACTATGGCCAACTGATCCCTAGGAGCTTCAGGGACAGTATCTTCAATACTTTTTACTCCAACCGTTTCTGGAGTCGAAACAACATGAGTTTCAGTAGCGATAATTGGTGCGGGTGGAATGGTAGTTATAGAAGCTGATGTCTCTTCGATACTGTTCGGGCATTGTCTCTTCAAAAACTTGTACTGGATCAGTAGCAATAGCAGAGGATGCTGTTACAACTTCCCCAGCTTCAGTTGATGATTCGACTATGTCTTTATCACCTTCTTCGGCTACCGGTTCTGCAGGATCTTTAAGTATTTCAGTTGTAGTGGGTCCTTCTACAACTGGTTCTTCGTTGAAGTCTAATTCTTCCTCAACAGCCGCTTCATCATCTATAGTAGGTTCTACTGCAGTTTGTTTTTTATCTCTGCCTTTAACAGGAGGAGACAATTCTGGCAGAGCATGCACCTCGGGCTCTTGTTGTACCTCCATAGATGGAGGACATTCTTCTTGAGCATCTTCTTCTTCTGAAGAAGAATCCTCTTCCTCAGACTCCGTATTTTCTTCATAAATATCTTCTTGAGAAGGAGGAGGAGCCACAAGCTATGATGTGATGATAACACCTACAAAAATTAAACAAAATAAGTTAATATACAAAATATCATAATTTTGTATAGATTTTGTATAATTTATATTTACCTGGGGTAGGTGCAGAACGTGCCAGGTACGAATCATAATCCCTATCCCAATCATCATCATCGAAAGCTATAGGTGGTTCATCAGATGGGATGAGCTCTCGATCGACAGTATGTGTAGGGGCAGCCTCTTCAGTAACTTGTGCCTTTGGTGGCAAAGACAGGTGAAGCGACGAGCTGAGGCGTCCCGGAGATAGGACTATCGTAGCTTCCGTTGATGCTGCCGGTTGAGATGATGAAGATCCTTCTCCAGGGTGAGCTGAAGAAGATGCTAGATGTTACGGCTCATCGACCGGAGTCTCACTCTCTGGGGTAGCGGCTCTTGATCTAGAAGGCCCTTTGACGGTAACCTTCTTCTTCTCTGGGGTAGTCTTCTCTGGAATAGTAACAATTGTATCCTGTTTCCATTTCTGGGACTTGCCAATAATGATAGGTCCCGCAGCTATTTCCCCTATTCCCGTTGGGATTACTTCCAGATACTCATCTGGAACAGCAACGTCGTCGGAGATGTCTGATGCTACCCGGATTGGTTCTTCGATATTTCCTTCTTTGGGCCATCGAAGACTCCCCTTCATGTTGTACCTATGGGCGAAGGAGCGGATGGATGCGTAAAAGCAAGCATACGTATGAAGTACTCGTATCTCGGTTGTGCTTATAGCAGTCGATATTCGAAATTTGGCACCAGTACAGGTAGTGCTAAAATATCTCCAGCCTCTTGCACCATTGATTAGTTTTCCATAATGATAGAAACTAGTGGAAGGATTACCAACATGAAATTGGTCATATCCAAACTAGCGAACGAACCGACTTGGTAGATACGGTTCGAATGCACAGTTGTCTTCATTTCTGTACATCAGATGTGAAGGTCTGATGCATATTAGTCATTTGAAAACTGGCACAGACAATGAAGTTCTTCCTTTAACTTCATCTTCAAATTGTACACCTAGGCAGTCTGCTGGAACTGGTGGCCAGGTACAGAAAAAGTTCCATCCATAGAAGTAGTTTAATACTGCCCGAGTATCTGCCACCGAAGTTGCACTCCATGTGGCTTTCCTGAACTTCTGGAGGAAGACCTCCGCATCATCTCCAGGGCCTGGTGGCAACAAATTGCAGTTATGATGCAATAGCCAGCCCATCAGGTAAGTGTAGGGCATTTCTAACCTAGGGAATACGTTCCTGTGAGGAGCATTGTTGATTAGTTCCTTACCAAAAGTCTTCAAACCTGCGTTTATTCGACAAACCATTGTCGATAGCAGGTTGATTCTGACTTTAAACACCAAACGTACCACTGGCCATAGCACGTTTCGGTGGATTCTATCAACTGTATCGATTCTCGGTACAACCCATTTCCTCAACCACAGAGAAAGAAAGCCTGCCAGCAAGGCTTTCTTGGAGATCTTCTGGTTGCCATATCTGAGGAAACTCAAGGCTTCGGTTCCTGCAGGGAACTCCCCAGTCTTGGTGGACAAATATTTGTTCAAAATTTTGTAGCCAACCATCATATCTCGTATTTTATCAGCAAGGATTGTTGAACCAGTGTTGATGGTTGGAGCCTTGTTCTCCTGAAGTCTTTCTTTATCATCTTTGGATATCTTATCCTTATGGTAAAAGAGATATGTTGTCCACTTGTTGATGTACGCCAAATGAGATCCACTTTCATGCATAGTAGTACAAATCATGTAATGGCACATCAACTCTTCATATACCTCAACCAATTGAGGATTTTTCTTCCTAATTTTTGCTAGTTCCCGATTGGAGGGAACATACTCTTCATATAGGGCTTCCCCCATTGGCAGCTTAGAGATGAATTGCATCTCGTGGAGTGCGAGACCCATTTCACCTTTTGGGGTCGTAAAAGTTCCTGTTGAACTGATATATATCTCCATCAGAGCCAGGAATAAATTACTGTTCGGTGGTATTCCCTGACTATTGGAGGCCACTGCTTCATACAGGCCGATGTCTCCTAGCTCCGTCTGGGAGTTCCTCATAATCCAAACATTAATTTGAATCCAGTTCTGGTTAAAAGGAGTTAGCCACCCTGGTAGCCTGGGGTTGGTCTGAGGATATAATACTGCAGCCATTATGAACTTGTTAATAAACATTTGGGTCTGCACCGGCTGGATCAGAGATGAGACTTCACTCGGTGTGAATCCATGTAACAGACCAGAGAAAGGAACAACTCCACCACAAGGAGTACTGGTATAATATCCCATTTTATTGGCCTTATCCCTCTTGAAGACGATTCTGCCTGGTCTACCATAGCTGCTAGGAGTCAAGTTCCTTAGCATCTGTCGAGAATGGGTGGCATGGATAAATATAGATAGGGGATAATCCCTGTCCATGTCAGGAAGATACATCGCCCTCTCTCCAAACTTGATTACCCAAGCCTCTTTCTTGGGGTGTGTTTGTGATTTGAAGTCTATCGCATCCCCGAATAAGAAGGCTGGCTTCAAAAATCGTTGGTCTTCTAGCGATGCCAACACTTCCCCATTTATCATGGACAGCAGCATTCTGTCCCCTTGAGTAGCTATCAGCTGTGCTCTCTCTGCAGGATATTTCAGATTCGACTGGGAAACTCCACATGGGACAGGTTCTCCAAATAATTTGAACCCAGTATAGCAGATGATGAGCTAAATATTTCTACAAGCGGGTGAATTTGCAAGTCCACTACAATAAAAGAAACGAAAAAAATCAAGTTAGTAAAAATCTAATTTGAATTTTAACGTACTGTATATTAGAGAGCTTGACTATGCAAAACTTTACGATTATGGGAAAAAATTAATTAAAGTTAAAATTCAAAGTGTAAAAGTTCTTTGTTTTACGCAAATTCTTTCACTTGCGAATTTTACGCTGGCATGTGTTGACATGAACGTATTTTATGCTGGCACATATTAATGTGAGACTATTGTGAAATTTACGCTGGCATATGTTGACATGAGCGTATTTTAATTTTTACGCTAGCACGTGTTGACGTGAGCGTATCTCAAATTTTACGCTAGCACATATTAATGTGAGCATTACGCTGGCATGTGTTGACATGAGCGTATTTTAATTTTTATGCTGGCACGTGTTGGCATGAGCTTATCTCGAATTTTATGCTAGTACATATTGCTGTGAGCGTGTTGTGATTTTTACGCTGATACGTATAGACGTGGGCGTATGTTTTTATTTTTCCGCTGACACGTATGACGTGGGCATGAAATTTGAAGGTTCGAGTTTTCTTCTTCTTCTTCTCCGGGGAACTCATAGCCGAAATTAGGTAGGGCTTTACCAATCATGGACGGAGCCACAGCGGGGTTTGTCTGTCGGGGTGCCACCAATG
>JANAVB010028846.1:0-60000 GCA_029216955.1 Iris pallida | reverse complement strand
CCTCCTTTATTCCGGCTAGCAAACACTACCTCTAATTGCTCATAAAATCCTTTGGTGCTTGTAAGGCCAATGTTCAACGAAGCACATTAAGATGCCTAAATAAACCATGAAGTGTCACATTCGAAGAAGAGATGATGAAAAGTCTCTGGCTCTCTCTGGCACAAGACATAAGCATGCATCTGATTGTGTATCCCAAATCAAACCAGTCTTTCCACAGTGAGTAGACGTTCTCTGGTAGCTTTATACATGTTAATCTTCATCTTATTAGCAAGCCCTTTCACCTATACAAACTTTGTATGCGAGGTTGGAGGGTATATAATCCGTGACTGGGAGTAAGCAAGCCGGCATTCAAAATTACCGGTGGAGGATCCATCCCAAAGCCACGTGTCTGAGTTATATTCCCAACTGATCGAGAACTGGATAATTTGAAGCATAATGCCTCATGGGATGGCGTTCAACGTTCCAGGTTCCAGGTAGTAGAATTCGGCTGACTGATTCTTCACTACCCTCCATGGTAAAGGAATGTCACCCTACAATATCAATAATGCTACGATGATTAACCCATGGGTCTCTCCACAAGTGAGTGGTCCGTCCATCCATTACGGAGACATGTAAGGCTTTATGTCGGTTCGATGTCGAAGAACGTTTTTGTAAACCACCAAAAAATTATTGTCCATCCTGTGGTCCAAAAATTATCTTGCTCGAGACATCGATTACGCATCCATTTTGCCCATAAGGATCGACCTGCGAGGAATTTCCATGTCATTTTCATACCAGCTACGTTGCGCAGAGAGCTCAATAAGCGTAAACCCACAACACGTTCATTTTTGGTCGACACAGATCACTCTATGCAATGGAATGTATCCTCCTCCCCATATGAAGTCGACATACACTTTCTCCACTTTGCGTAGTGTAGCAGTTGGGAGCAGGATGTTCTGGAGCCAAAATGAAACTACTGCAGTAATCGCAACCTGAACTAAATCAATTCTTCCTCCGAAGGGAAGACATTGAGCTTGCCATCCTTCAATGCACCTCTGAACATAATAAACTAGGCTATGGCATTCTAGTGCTCGTTCGTAATTAATTGACAGTGGGATACCCAAATATTTAACAGGTATAGTACCTTTGTAAACTTGTAAGAAGTCAGTCAGTGCGTCCTGGTTAGGGCAATGCCGGTTGAAATATACCTTGTTTTTCTCCTTGTTCACCTGTAGTACTGATAATCTTCCAAACTCCTCCGTAATGTGCACTAAGTTGTCGAGTCCCTTGTTGGACGGATCCAAAAAACCAATAAATCATCCAAATAAATAAGATATGACACAGTGGGGCAATATCTTTGTAGATCGGAGTAATTTGACTTATTTCCATTGCCAGATCTATCAGACAGGTAAAATATTTTATGGCCACTATGAATAAATACGGGGAGAGAGGATCGCCCTGCCGCAAGCCTCTATTGCTAGAGAAGTACCCATGTGGCTGTCCTTTTATAACCATAGAAAAAGGGTGGGGTCGGTATACATTCACGAATCAATCCCACCCATTTGGAGTCAAATCTCATAGCTTCCATGAGGTGGCACACGAAAGCACGGTTTATTGTGTCATAAGCCTTCTGCAGATCCAATTTCAAACACGTCTTGCTGTCTACTAGTTTGTTGAAGCCTCACACCATCTCGTGAGCCAATAAACATTTTCTATAATCAGTCTTCCTTTGACAAAACGTGTCACGACCCGCACCTAGTGTAGGGGCACGAGAAGTGGGTACGTCCATCCTACGCCTCAGAATTAGTGGTAGAATGTTGTTCAAGGTCGCTAACTAAACAACTCACGCAATATATATAATATACCTGTCATAAATGTCTACTCCGATGGAGGACAAGTATAAGATATGATATAACTCAATCACAGTCTAAGCATGACAGGATAACATAGAAGTCTATACTAAACTCAAAGCAACAACTTAAATTAATAAACTTCTAAAATAATATCTCAAAAAATCTCAAATACAACTAAAATCTCCACTTATTACAATACAAGTTCCAACAGAGAAAATTAAACCATAAACTAGCAATCTACTCCAAGCTCTAATGGTCCTCTAGGCTAGCTGTAAATCTCTAAGTTACCTGTAATATTTTGAACAGGTCCAGTCAGGACAGGAACGAGCACAAAATCTCAACAGTTCATATCATGACAGGAATATAAAGCATGCAATAGAGTAAGATACCTGGATCACTAAAAGAAATGTACATAAAAAAGAATTGTACTGAAAATATCTACTATAAGTAAAGAACTACAAGTGACTAGTAATGTAGAGTACAGGAAAGACATGTGAATGGCTTAAATTTATACATGATTACACTACTGAGTTTGTACATGGCTACACTACTTTAGAATTGTTCACATCACTGATTCTACTCCCAAGTACCCCAATCAATACACAAGGATCTAGACAGGTTATATTATTGTACATGATCATCACATGGGGATTATAAATGAGTGCACATGAAGTTATACATGAGGACTCTGTGAACATGAGAGTACATGAATCACAAGAGTATACATGAATAGTGAAAGCACATGAGTACATGATGAAAGTGAAACGCACATAACATGGTATACCCGATGCTCCAGAGGGGATAACATCTCATAAAAAGATCCATATAGTACCAATCCGTGTTACCAACGTGACAGCATCAAGTACAGTAATCTGGAGCAAGATTATATGTCCTAGCAAGCATAAAATGATCAGAGAATGTACTCGCCTGATATCATGTATGTCTGATGGGAATAGATGTCCAAATCAAAGTAAATGAGTCCTATTTAGAGCAACACAGGTCACAACATGTCCAATAAGGTAAAACTGTAGATTACAATGCATACTACATAATTCTAGGTCGATCTAGGCTAAAGTCAACTCTTGGTCAACTCTGGTCAACAATACAGTCAAACTAGGTCAACTATAGTCAACTATGGTCAAACTATCTAGGTTAGTCTATTCTAGGTCTAAATAGTACCTATGCCATATACATAAACATTTACAACCTCATAAAATAGCCTATAGGGCTACACTAAACACTAGGCCTATATACAATTCATAAATACATACATGTATACATACATGTTTGCATTCATACATTCATTGATACATATATATAGTTGTATTCAAGTATTTATACATACATTGCATTCAGGTATCCACACATTACGTACATGGATACATAACATACATGTATACAATACATGCTTATGTTTCATACATTACATAGAAATCAAGCCCAACTCTATCACCTCTATATATAACACATGCATATCATTACTACATATATATAGTATACCTATACATGTGCCACAAATATGGGAACCCTCATATCTCACCTATATATATACTATTTACATATCTAACAACTGAATCAAAGAGGTATACAAGAATAAAATGCAAACATGCTAGTATGCAGTCTAGTCCATCTAGGAATACATAAATGAAAATGTTGTGAATGAAATGCAAAGGGACAGGACAAGTCATGTCCTGTGGCAGTACAGTAGACAAGAATGGACTAGTACCCATACATGGATAAAGTAGCTAGATACTCGAGGACTGAAATAAGGGAAAGGGATATCTGGATTTAGATATTAGGACTGAACAGTGGATTTGGTCGACCATGGCAACTACGGACCTACTTCGGACAAAACATGGCCTAAGTAATTTACCCAAGGCAGGACAATGATCATGGTGAAGATTGAACCCCAAGTTCCATATGGACTGAACTAGATGGGAATGGGATTGCCAATGTGAAGCCTAAGTGGTCATTAGACAAGGAACATGTAGGACATCCAAGTGATTGTAGTAAACACTCATGCTCTGATGAGTATAAGAGTGTTCAGAACTAGTAGGATCTAATACTCAATACCTGGTTCAAGTGCGGTACAAAATGGATATGCATACTGTCGTGTTTACAGAGATTAAATGTTAATATGCAGGACAGTCTAATGTCAAGGCTAACTGAGGAATGCAGTGAATGGTTTTAGGATACCTGCTACAAAGTGGAGGTTATATGTAAAATATCGATCATGTTCTGATACTATGATAGATATCAGAGAAATACAAAGGTAGAGCCCTGTTATGCAGATTAAAGGTATGTTCCAAATGAATGAATGCAATGAATGTTGTAGTGGATCCTAACAGGTGGTTTGATGCATTGCAGGTAATGCAAATAGGTAAGTGAAATATGTAGGCAAGTGCAGTCGCATGTGAGCAGTGTGTTCGAGTGTCACTTGATGAATGTATTGCAGTAAGAGAGGGTTAAGTACTAGCCTAGGATATGTAGTACATGTGTGTCATAGCAGTAAATGTAAAATGCAATGCAACAGAGGGTGAATTGGGATATGCAGTGAAGGAGGTTATGTTAGGATGTCTCTGATACATCAAGTATCAGAGGATGCTCATGTATGCAGACATGTATGGGTGTGTGGCAGAGCAATGGGAAGTGTGTGCAGGCAAGGGCGTTAATCAAGTGTCAATGCAAAGGTGTGCAGACAAAGGAAATCAAGTGTGCAGTAAAGTGATTGTGTCAACTTGTTTTCAGAGTTACTATATTCAGAGTTATTATATTCAAAACATGTGTTCGAGTGTAACATGTGGATGTAACAATGTATGAAGTGAGTGTCACATACAAGTGTCCATGTGTCAGAGTGTCATGGTGTCAATATGTGTCAAGTGTTATGTGAAACGAGGGTGTCGACCATGTGTGTCTAACTTGTGTCGAACATAGTGTTTAAGTGACAGAAAGTAATATAGTGATGTATTAGAGTGCTAGTTGTGTGCAAACATGTGTCCACAAGTATCTAAGTGTGTCCTGGTGTCATAGAGTGTGTCAATCATATATCTATGTGTCCATGGATGTGTCAACGTGTCCAGAACATAGAGTGTCAAAAGTGATAGAAACATGCAGTGTTCGACTAGCTCGAACCCAAATCTGTAGCCAAAACCACAGTTCGAATTCACCACCAGTCCAAGTCCCACTCCCTAGTCTAGGTGTCAGTCATGGGGGCTGCCTAAACATGCCACTAGCAAAGGAATTCGCATCATGTCCAGTGCGGACGGACACAACAATAGCATGTGACTGCTACAGTAGCTGCGCAGTGCCAAACAAACTTTCCCGTGTCCATTTCAACCCGGTAAACGTCACGAAAACAAACTCAGTCAGCTACAAATGTAATCTACATTTAATAGGCTACCTAAATATGCAATTTATTCTGAAATTGGTGAACAAAATATCCTATGGGGCATTCCGTCGAACACTAGAGATACGTATTCGATACAGAGCGATAAGCTTATGATACGTAGCTCAAATGGACTCAAATCGGACTCAAATCATTCCTAGGGCTAGGGGACACTAAATGGATGCATCTACAACACGAAATCAGAAATTTAATAGGTTTAGAGGCTCTTACTATAAAACCCCTAAAATTTTACTATATTTTTATTTATTAAATTCGGTACTGATTTAAATTTTTGTATTTTACGTCGCGTAGTGCGTTGTACGTCGCGCGCGAATTTGCGTTTTTCGTATTTTCTCGTCGAGTGCGAATATGTACGAGATACATATTTTAAAAAATATTCTTTTTTGATTTTATTATCAATGATGGTTTCAAAATTCCTAGAATAGATCTCCTACCAAGTTCCAATGGCCAAATTGCTCCAAATCCTTCCTAGCTAGCTAATAGAGACCTCCTCTCTTCAATGGGAAGGGTTCGTAATTGGTTTGGATGAATTTGGAGTTGGTTTGAGGATTGGGAGAAATTTGGGGAAGAACACCAAAACTAGAGTTAGGGTTTCAATGAAAGAGGAAGAAAGGGGCTAATAATGACTTATATAGTGGGGTGGGGCTGTTGTGGCCGGCCATGATGGTGTGGGCTAGGGTATTTTCAAGTTGCATTAGCTACAAGTCTTCCTATTGTCATTTAGAGGCCCTTTTTGAGAAAAGGCCCAAAGTGGTTTGACATTCTAAGTCAATTCTAGCCTATTTATGCTATTCTAACATAATTAGAACCCAACTAATCAAGTCTAAGTCCACTAGCTAGATTCTATGGTCATGGTTAGCCTCTAGTCAATGTAGTTCTAAGGTTTCACTAGCAAAAGACCAAAGTCACAATACAACAAATTAATAAATTAAAATAATCCAAATTTACCAATTAAAATATTTTTTTAAAAGAATTAAAATCACCAAA
This sequence comes from Iris pallida, assembly GCA_029216955.1. Classification (NCBI taxonomy): domain Eukaryota; kingdom Viridiplantae; phylum Streptophyta; class Magnoliopsida; order Asparagales; family Iridaceae; genus Iris; species Iris pallida. Next base: position 53,775 of record JANAVB010028846.1, on the reverse strand, counting down.
AATCATAACATGATTTAAATCTCATTATTAAAAGATTAAAATTACAAAAGTTCAAAATTACCCTCATTTAGAAAAGTGGGTGTTACATGTCTACCCTCCTTAGAAAAATTTTATCCTCAAAATTAAGATGGTCGTACTCCTTCTAAAGTCTCGTCCCCAACAATCATGTTCTTAGAAGCTCATCTAAATTATGCAATTTGAAAGAATAACCTACAGGGTCATGGCAGGCAATATCAATGTGAGGTCTCATCTAGCTATAGTAGCCATACTACAGCACAAGGATATCACAAGGTATCGAAACATACAAGCAAGGGGTGTAACAAAATATCACAAAAGACATGCTAAAGCCTAGGTCGAAAACTCACCTCAAATTAGGTCTGGTGACTAAAACTCCTTCCTAGAAGCAGCGCATAAATTCCTAAGATATTTTTCATGAATAATGCTCTTGTTAAAACTCTTATTCCTTCTTTCTGATCTTACTCTCCCTTATCCACTTAATCATCCCAAAAATTTAAATTTCTACACCTTGTCCTAACTTGAATCCAAATCTCTAAATCAAAGTCTATGAAATCCTCGAACATGTTCAAGTCACTGTCCTCAAATTTTTCGAAGCAAGTACTGCTATGTCATGTAGGAACTTATTCTTTATTATAAAATCGACCTTCTTATTTCCTTCACGTACACCTTCAAATATTATTCTACTTAATTTTTAAAAAACATCCACAAAATCTTTCATTTTTCCCATAACCCAAAATCTTTCTGTTCGCTTTATCCTCTTACCAATATCTTATTCAATTTGGTATCATCATCGCTTCATAGTTACATTCTCTTCTCCATTTCTAAATTCCTAAATTTAGCATCATAATCTTAAGTGAAATATCTCGAGAATCAATAACCTAAAATTATTCAAGTCCACAAAAACAATCCGACCACGAATATCCTTGTAGTTTCTAAAGTACACCTACGACATATCACTGTTCTAACCATCAATATATCCTACTATCCTTCGGGTGAGCCGGAGGGGTCACTACCACCTGAGCAGACTAACATCCTATATGAAACTGATAGTCAAAATCAACAGAGATTTAACTATAAAGGGTTACAAGTCTAATGTCAACTAGACTACCATACCTAAGAATAAGTCCTAATGCAAGCTATCAAACCATTATACTATTAAAGTGTTATAACTAATGAAGTTCTACAAAGAATTAGACTAGTTATCTGAAGTTATCCATACTCCTAAGTTAATTGATGATGAAACAAAACAATTTTTTTAAAAAAGACTGAAACAAAAGGTAGAGATGATATATTCAAAAATCCTCCCAAGTTAAAATCTGATAATCGTATGGTCTGTCCAATCATGATACTCATTCTAGGTCAAACCCCCAACAATCAAGGTCTAGAAAATTCTATCTAAAAGCTCACAAACATGGTCCTAATGGTTATGATTTCATAGTCTCGAACAGGGTCACTATAATATCTATCACAGCACAATACATCCTGACAGGTACTAATGGAATCACACAACAAGACGAAAAAGAAGGACAGGAAGGACAGACCTGCTAACTCGTCACCTGCAGCGCCGATCTCCACGACCGTCAGTGCAAAAGCCCTGCCTCTCTGGGGTATATTACTCTGATGGTGCGGGGCATGGTTCTACGCTACAGGTGGCCTAGCTCCCTCTATCTAATCCATATCTTAAGCAACATCCATGCTGATATCCTACTCTATACTAGGGCGCCATCTATATGGTATCTATTCTGCAATCTGATAATCATACTCATCTATTCAGAACCATGTTACCAGAATCCTCGTTACACTAGTAAGTACAATAGCTATAATCCATAGAGTCTGTAACTAAGGTACATACCTCTAGAATCATAGTATTTAAAATTTTTGTATTACCGTTAGCTTGCCTACGAAAACTTTAAATTCCCACATCCGAGAAATACATCCTAAGTCAGATTCTATCTCATTGCCAACCAGCTAATATGACTATAGAAGACTATAGATTCCATGACTGAGGCAACCTAGCCCATAAAGTTCATCTTGGTAGAAAATTAAGTCAATAATGAATACCAAGAATCATATTCAACAACGAATAAGGAAAATAGACAGATACTGTTAGAATCGAATTTTGAGATAGTTTATAATGAGATTCTCAAAGGTTATCCCAGGAATCTTCTCAAATAGTCCTAACTGTGATTGTTTACTCTCTCAACTAAAGCCTATTCCTTATCTCTTACTGCAGGCGTGCAGCAGTACAGCTAATCATCGTACTACCATGACTTTGTACTAATGCAAATCTCGACCTGCGTGGGCCACCACTAAAAATGTGTCACGATCCGTACCCAGTGTACGGGCACGAGACGTGGGTACGTCCAGCCTACACCGCAGAATCGACGGTAGAATATTGTTCAAGGTCGCTAACTAAACAACTCACATAATATATATAATGTACTTGTCATAAATGTCAACTCCGAACGGAGGACAAGTATAAAATATGATATAACTCAATCACAGTCTAAGCACGATAGGATAACACAGAAGTCTATACTAAACTCAAAGCAACAACTTAAATAAACTTCTAAAATAATAATATCTCAAACATTCTCGCATACAACTCAAATCTTCACTTATTACAATACAAGTTCCAACAAAGAAAACTAAACCATAAACTAGCAATCTACTCCAAGCTCTACTGGTCCTCTAGGCTAGCTTTGAATCTCTATCTTACCTATAATATTTTCAACAGGTCCAGTCAGGACAGGAACGAGCACAAAATATTAATAGTTCATATCATGACAAGAATATAAAGCATGCAATAGAGTAAGATACATGAATCGCTGAAAGAAATGTACATGAAAAAGAAAAAGATAACTGTACTGGAAATATCTACTATAAGCAAAGAACTACAAGTGACTAGTGATGTAGAGTACAAGAAAGACATATGAACGGCTTGAATTTATACATGATTACACTACTGAGTTTGTACATGGCTATACTACTTTGGAATTTTTCACATGACTGCTTCTACTCCCTCGTACCCTCAATCAATACACAAGGATCTAGACAGGTTATGTTATTGTACATGTTCATCACATGGGCTCATAAATGAGTGCACATGAAGTTATACATGAGGGCTCTGTGAACATGAGAGTACATGAATCATAAAAGAATACATAAATAGTAAAAGTACAGGAGTACATGATAAAAGTGGAACTTACATGATATGATGTACCCGATACTTCCGAGGGGATAATATCTCATGAAAAGATCCATATAGTACCAATCTTTGTTACCAACGTGACAACATCTAGTAAAGTAATCTAGAGCAAGAATATAAGTCCTAGCAAGCATAAAATAATCAGAGAATGTACTCGTATGATATCATGTATGTCCGATAAGAATAGATGTCCATATTAGAGTAAATAAGTCATATTTAGAGCAACAAAGGTCACAACATATCCGATAAGGTAAAATTGTAGATTACAATGCATACTACATAATTCTAGGTCGATCTAGGCCAAAGTCAACTCTTGGTCAACTCTAGTCAATTATACAGACAAACTAGGTCAACTATAGTCAACTGTGGTCAAACTATCTAGGTTAGTCTATTCTAGGTCTAAACAGTATCTATGCCATATACATAAACCTTTACAACCTGTAAAACCCCTCAAAATATTTTTTTTATTTTTATTAATATTTATTTGTTACTAAATAATGTTAATTGTTAAATAAATGCTTTTACACTAATTATTAAATTATTGATAAAGTTTAGAAGTATATATATATATATATATATATATATATATATATATATATATATATATATATATATATATATATATATATATATATATATATATATATATATATATATATATATATATATAGTGTTACTATTTATTGGTTTACTATTAGATTATATATATAAGCTTGTATAGTTTTGGTGTTAAAAGTTTTAGCAACTAAACCCAATCCTTAATTTAACCTTAACCTAGGCCCAACCCATTAGGGACCTATTCATTTGGATCTCATTCCTATATATATATTCTTATAGGAGAACCTAATCACTCTCAACCCTAACCCTAAACTTGCCTCCACACAAACTCCATCTCTCCCCATCAAACCACCAGCCCCTACCCCTCTTCCGCGCCTATCTCCTTCCCCCTCACCCGGAGCCCCGCCGTCGACGACGAGACGCGGCGCTTCCCGCGCTCGCGTGTAGCAGCCGGCGCACCCCCGCGCGCACTGCAGCCCGGCCGGCCCCGATCCGGCGGCCCCCTCACGGCGTTCCACCCCCCTGCGGCGTGGAGAGGTAACCCCGACCCCCCCGTGGCGCTGTCACGTGGATTAAATCCTCTTAGCATGCTTTAAACCAAGTTTTAGTATTTAAATTCTGATTATTCAGTTTTGTATTGATTGTTATGATGAATAAATGGATGAATAATTAGATCTAAATGTAGGAAATCATTGATAATTTTGTAGGGGTTCTACCCTAATTTTTGTATGAATTAATATTAATTATTGGTATTTATTTATAATTAATTATGAAGTTTCAATGCTAGTAATTAATTAAATGTGTTTACTATTTTAAATTTTATGTAATATTTTGATCACGAATTAGATAAATATTTGTACATGAAAAAGTTTTTATAATTAATATAGTATTTTAAAATAATTTTTCCAGAATTTTTAGTATTAAATTTATAATTATATTATGCGAAAAACAGTGAATTAAAACTGTTTAATTAATTCCGTTTGATGCATATTATTTAATTGGTAAATAATTAAATAATATAATTTATATGGAAAATATATATTTAATTATAAAGTAAATTATGGATATTATTCCAGTATTTTATTGGTTTTTAAAATATTTTATTTTGATTTTTCTTGGAAGTTTTGTAATAATCAAACTAATTATTAAATACCATTTTCAATTTATATTATTTAATTGGTTAGTAATTAAATAATATTGTTTGAATAGAAAATGTCTGTAATAGTATATTATTCTGTATAAAAATAATTCCAATATTTAGTTATTATTATTTATAATTATTTAGATTTAGTTGGGTAATTTCTTGATTTATTACATAAGTTGAATATATTAAATAATTAATTGTTATTAATTATATAAATGTTGTAATTTTGTGAAGTGATAAGATTCTATTAGAAATGTGTAAATAGGGTATTTAGAAATTTATTTTATGTAATTTAAATATATTTACGAATTTTTAAGACTTAAAAGTAATTTAGAAAATCATGTTTAGGTTTATGTAATAAATTGTGTAATAATTATTTATTGATTTAAATAATTATTAATTTTGTGTTACTACTGTGAATTTAGTTTTAATGATTAAATTTAAGGTTTGTGGTGATTTATTTGGATTTATTTAGAATTATTAAGTACTTATTGTTATTATTTAACTAGTTATTTAATAAATAGTTTAATGATAATAATCCATTTTCTGTAAAATATATATATAATATATATTTATTATTCTGATATGATTTAGTTTATTATTAAAATAGACTAAAAATGATTTTTAAGGATTTTTACTATTTAAGTTAGTATTATTAGGAATTGTGTATTCTTGTGTGTATTAAAATGGTTGGTTAATTGATTATCATTAATTAATTAAGTAATTATTAAATATTTAGTTGTAAATAAATTTCAGAATATAATTGGTATGATAATAAGTATGGTTACCTACTTATTATTGTATAATTATTATTCATAATAATTTGATACTAGTTAGCTAGTAGTAATAGAATAATTTAAATTTTAGAGTACTTAGCAATTAAATGAATTGTTTAATTAGTAATTAATTAGAGATAAATCTTGTTTAGGATTATTTCCTTCTCGGGACTCGGACTCTACTTTGGACCCGGATACTCAGTTGCTGGACACAGGCAAGTACACCTTGCTTGACATTTACTATGCAGTATTTACATTTGTCAGTTATTACTATCGTGTGCACTCGTCTCCATTGATGACTACCTTGTATAGAGTTAGTATAAACTTGACACTGACTCAGACACGTATCACATATAAGTGAGTTGAGTGCAGAGGTTCTGTGTTGACTGACCCTTAACATATGATCTTGAGTCTGTTAGCAGTTTGGTTTAGTTATACTATATTTATAACGTCTCGCATATTGTTTGTACCGCGTATACGGTACGAGTACATTGGGTGGGGAGAGTCTACTAGTGGTGTATGGGAATTCTGTTTCCAATGTACGCTGGATGCTCGTAGCCCCTCGTTTCTCAAACCGTAGAACGCTTGGTGGCAGTTTCTTCTTCTTCTCCCCCTCTCATGTGCCACTAGAGATGTCTCGAGTGCATTTATACATAGATGGCTAGAACACCGTATTGCTTTCTTGTATTTCCTGTCCTTGTTTGGTTAGGGAAATACTGGGTGGCATTCTTATTAGTTACTTTTATATTACTGCTCAGTATATTCTTGTATGTCATTTTCCTGTGTATTTGTTATATCCCTCTGAGGACCTGGTATCTTTTCCAGAGCTTGACGAGCACTTATTCCCGGCTGATTACGGAGTAGACGGGCTTGTTGACGACGACTTTGAGGTAGAGCCGCAGCCTTGATCCTCTGGAGGCTAGCTACATCTTCAAACGTGGGTTCCATTTCAAGTATTCTGTTTATTTCTTTTTGCTACTTCATTTCATTCCAGATGTACTCATTTACTTATTTAGTGGATTGTTCTCTTCTAGCCATAGTTAACATTTGGATTCTGTGGCACTGATTATTTTCCATTCAGTTATATATTACTTTATTTCATGGATGAGACTAGTTTACCTGCCTGTGATGTTACTTTATTAGTTATACTTCAGCGTACTACAATCAGATCATAGTCCATTAAATTGGGTTTAGCTATGCTTGATTGTACAGCTGGCATGCCACGTGTTCCCGATCCGATTATTTGGAACTGGGGCGTGACATATTTTAAGTGGTGGCCCATGCAGGTCATAAAATTTGTTTGGTTACGTTACTGTACTGAACAAGCCTGAAAATTAGGTTTAGAATATTAGGTCTCATCCATACTTGACTATATCATTCTTGATTATCCTTGAACAAATTCTTTTGTATCTCGTTTGTTTCCGTCCTATTCTCAATTCCTTCTATCTTATCTCTGCAAAATCATGAATCTAAGGAGTGGACGTACCGCTGCCGGTAGATACAATCAGTCATCTGGTACGGATGATCAGTCCGCAAGGGTAGTTCCAACCCACCCTTTGCTACCAGGGCAGACGTCTCAGCCAGTTGGTGCACAACCGACTGGGGTACCTCCTCCTCCCCCATAGTACCCTCAGACACCATATGGAGTGCCCCCGGCTGTGCCTCAAGACAGTCAGGCACAGATGTTTCAGTTCATGCACATGATGATGCAAGAACAGAGACAGCAAGCAGCAGAGAAGAGGCAAGAAGCAGCTGAGCAAAGACGGGAAGCTGCTGAGATGAGACAGGAATTCTTGACAGCCATGGAGAGGATGACAGCACCAACACCTGCACCAGCTCCGACACTAGCTCCCGTGAGACCAGCACGGGTAGGTTCAGTGAAGGACTACGTGCAGATGGACCCCAAACCTTATAAGGGAAACGAGAGTCCGGAGGAGACCACTACTTGGATCACCAGCACCAAGAAGAAATTGCAGGCATCTCAGTTGCCTGAGGATTTATGGATGACTGGCATAAGAACTCAGCTGGAGGGGAATGCCCATCACTGATAGGATTCTATAGAGCGTCAGTTGGGTACCCGTCAGACGTGGGAACAGTTTCTGGAGTTCTTTGATAAGAAGTACTTCCCTACTACTGTGAAGAATGCCTTATACAACCAGTTCCTGCATCTGGAGCAAGGGAACAAGACTGTTGACGAGTATGACTCGGAGTTCAGTCGACTCAGCAAATATGGGGAGGTGCTGATACCCAATGATCTGGAGAAGGCCAAGAGATTTCACAACGGGCTGAGGCAGGAGCTACAGCATTATACTAGCTCTCAGTCCCGAATCTCTTATGCTGAGTTGCTGACGGAGGCCAGGATTCAGGAGGCAATTAGCAAGGGGAAGCTGAACCAGCAGAAGAACCAGCCAGTGCAGACGAAGACGCAGCACGGAGGTCCTATCAAGAGACCTATGGGACATCATCAGCATCAGCAGAAGACTGGACCCTACCAGTCTAAGGAGCTTCCGACTTGCCATTTCTGTCGCAAGAAGGGACACTTACAGAGAGAGTGCAGAAGGATGCTGGGTACTTGCTTAGCTTGTGGATCGAGCCAGCATCAGGCTCGAGATTGCCCAGTTTGGGGAGCCATTGTGCCAGCAGGAGGACAGAAGCCACCAGCACCAGGAGGTCAGCAGAGAGGACCTATACTCCCTTCACAGTCAGCACAGTTTGAGAAAGCCAAGCAGCAGGCAGGAAACAAGAAGCAAGGACAGATTTTTGCTCTCACTCAGGGGGAAGATGGAACTGAAGGTGAGGCTATCACAGGTACTATTCTAGTAGGTTCATTACCTGCTACAGTATTATTTGATTCTGGTGCCACCCTATCATTTATATCATCTAGATTTGTAGCTGTGCATAGGATAGCTACTTCTACTATGCCTAAGAGTTGGAAAATTATTACTGGTGGAGGTATAGTACCTGTGACTAGTACATGTAGAACCTGTTCGGTAGTTATTTGTGGCCGAGAGATGAGAGCTCGACTTTTGGTATTACCTATGCCAAATTTCGACGTAGTATTGGGTATGGATTAGCTTAGTCAATATCATGCTATATTGGACTGCCACAGGGGTTGTGCTATATTTAGACCGCCAGGCCAGCCGGAGTTTGAATTTCAGAGAGAAAGCATTGAGAAGAGAGTATCTCAGTATCATGGAGCTTGCATGGCGATGGAGGTTGCCCCGCCACCGATCATTGATGAGTTTTCTGATGTCTTTTCCGATGATCTGCCGGGTCTACCACCCGACAGAGAGATTGAGTTCACCATTGAGCTCATACCAGGAGCGGCACCAATCTCTTCAAATGTCTATCGACTGGCGAAGAAGGAGCTGGATGAAATGAAGGTGCAGTTGTAGGAGTTGCAAGACAAGGGATTTATCAGACCAAGTACATCACCTTGGGGAGCCCCGGTCTTGTTTGTGCCAAAGAAAGGTGGAACAGTTCGTATGTGCATTGATTATAGGGCTCTTAATGCTGTGACGATCAAGAACAAGTATCCCCTGTCCAAAATGGATGATCTATTTGACCAGCTGACAAGAGCCCAGGTATTCTCGAAGATTGATCTGAGGTCGGGATACCATCAAGTGATGGTTCGGAAGGAAGACATCCAGAAGACGGCATTCAGGACTCGGTATGGTCATTACGAGTTCTTAGTAATGCCCTTTGGTTTGACAAATGCACCGGCTGTATTCATAAATTTAATGAACAGAGTATTCCATGAATATCTTGTTAAGTTTGTCGTAGTATTCATCGACGACATTTTGGTGTATTTAAAGAACCATGAAGAGCATGAGGGTCACTTGAGGAAGGTGCTGGAGATCTTGAGGCATCAGAAGTTATATGCAAAGCTGAGTAAGTGTGAATTTCTGCTAGATCATGTTTCATTTCTTGGACATGTTATCTCAGGGAAAGGCATAGAAGTGGATCCGACGAAGATATCAGCAGTGGAGTCGTGGCCAACTCCAACCGATGTTTCAGAGGTGCGAAGTTTTCTGGGGCTTGCCGGATACTACCGGAGGTTCATAGAGAATTTTGCAAGAATTGCGGAACCCATGACGAAGTTGACTCGCAAGGATCAGAAGTTCGAGTGGACGGAAGAGTGCCAAGCTGCTTTTGATGATTTGAAGAAGCGCCTTACTACTGCACCAGTTGTAGGAGTGTAAAAAGTGCTTGAAAGAAAGAGTCATCTCATTCGTAAGTGGCCTACTTTACGCCTAATAGAACGGGTAATTTCTTTACGCCCAAGACAAGGCTAATTGTATTATGCCTAAGCAGATTGATCATTTTACGCTTGGGTCTACACCGGTGATTTTACGCCAAGGACTGAGCAGCCTCTTTCACGCTGGACAAAAGCTATCAAATCTCGCATTTAATGCAGACTTTGACATGAAGATATCAATGATGGCATTTACCATAGAATTCAATGGAATTTGTCTCATACAGTAACCATTATTATCGTTTATAGAGATCGAGCTACTTTACGCTCACTGAATGGTTTCTTTTACGCACGGAGTTTTACATGAGTCCTTACACTCATAAAAAAAACAATGTGTGCGTGAAGTCTATTTGAGCCATTTTATGCTCAAGGTTATTCAATAACCACTTTACGCTGGAAACCTATGACAGAGCTAGTTTACGCTCATCTTTTTATGCCCTATTCGTTCTGGCCAGTTTGGAACGTGGTATGCCTACGTGGTCTTCATGCCACATATTTCGAAGAACGTGTGTACATGTATCCTATTCTTACTGAAATGATGGGACACGTGTCAGCATATACAGAGGATGACTCTGATCATGGGTAGCAGTTGTTAGCGTAAAGACAGATTTTGATGCTCTTTTACGCACGGAAGCCCCAGTCTATAAATAGACTCATTTTTCTCATAAGACACACAGAGAGACAGGAGAGAATACAGAGAGCAGATCTTTGAGATTTTGATTCTCTAGAGCATTCTTCTTCAACTTTTCTTTCATAACAGAGTGAAGCAAAACAGGAAAGCATTCGGCCTCGCCATCAGTGCCCAAGTGCGTCGATACCTTTCTGGTGCATTAGTTCTTCCAAATTGTTCTACTTCAAGCAGTGATCTTCATCATCATCATATGGTCCAAGGAACAAAGTGATCATTTACAGATCAGACTTTCATAGCAATACTTTCCCAGAATCAAATTTGTACTTCTTGTACATTTTTTCTTGTTTTATTTTCAAAAGCCAATTCTTCCCAGGCATTTTGTTAAGTGAAACAAAAATGGCGACTCTGCTGGGGACGACCTTCTCCTCTGACGAGGAGGTGATTGCTCAATATGATGATGTTTCGGTCGGTTCGACCAAGAAGACTCTGGTTGTGCACTTCGACCAGACTGTCTATGAAGAAATGCTCCGAACTGGGGGTGGTTCTCGCCACTCCAATGTTCAAAAGTCTCACAAAGCACAAAAAGTTTGGATTCCCAAATCCAATGTGATTTCTGATCTCTCTGCTGCTTCTGATGACAAGGGAATTCTTCCCACTCCTGTCGTAGGGGTTTCCGTTCATAACGAGGCAGTCCTTACTTCAAGGTTACACTTGAAGTGTGACGATTTATCTCCCGTTCGTAACGGTGAAGATAACCAGGTTTCACGCCCACTACGTAAAAATCAAGTTTTACGCTCAGTAGGTAAGAACCAAAAATTACGCTCAGTTCATAAGAATGAGTCTCCCATTCGTAATGGGACAGACTCTAAAGTTTGTGCTTCTGGGTGTAAGAATCAGTCTCCCGTCGGTGACGTGGTAGGCCCAAATAAATTACGCTCCTCGCGTAAAACAAAATCTTCCGTTGGTAACGTGGTAGATAACAAAATTTTACGTTCCATGCGTAAAGATAAATCTCCTGTCTATGACAGTGTAGATAAAATTCACAATGATGCTCACATGTCAAATGTGAATGTATCTAAACGTGTGTAGCGTAAAAATATTGTTCCATGCGTAAAGATAAATCTCCTGTCTATGACAGTGTAGATAAAATTCACAATGATGATCACATGTCAAATGTGAATGTATCTAAACGTGTGTAGCGTAAAAATATTGTTGGTAAAACTTCTGTTCTACACCAACAACCTTCTTATACTGCTTTACGCAAGGTACCAAACTTACAAATCATACGCCAAGAAAATGGAGTCCTGCGTGCTAAATCTCAAGATTTACGCACACAACTCCAAACGCGTAGAAATGTACAATGGTTCTGCGAATGCATCCAGTAATCTTCTCTATACACAAGGGACTAAACATTTTTCTACCCCAAATGTAATAAAGAAGAATACTTCATCCACTCCTTCTGACTTGCGCGAATTGCTAATGCAAAAGCGTAAGAATAGACAATCTCCGGTGACATTTCTCCAAGAAAAACATCTTTGTGAATACCACCAGGTTGTGATCAACTGTTGTTGTTCAGCTTCAAGACGATCAGTTTTTGATCGATTGAGTTTCAATGCACCTCCACATCAAGCTGAAGACCAAGAACATGAGTTGCCATATGTGTCAGTCTACATGGCATCTCATACTAACAGAGGACGACATCTAAGACGGAACACGTCCCAAACTCCAAGTCAACAACAGTTCAACAGGCTTCTTGATTCCTTTGAAAGAGTATATCAGAATACTCGATCAAGAAGACAAAGACAATTGCAGACTTCTGATTCAGAAGCTGGGGTACTCAATCTTTTGAGTCTGATACCGATAGCGTAGATTCGTACTTCTATACAAATCCTTCTGTATCTTCAAGAGAGGTTGAATCCTACGCTGTTGGAGATGAACCAGAAATGTCATCTGCTAATACAGAACAACGTCTTACTGCCGTTGAACAATCACTGAAGGATATGCTTAATATGGTACAAAGCATGCATCAAATAATTTTGAATCAGCAAACTGCTCAGCCGACAGTAGTGAAATCGGCACCAGTAGCAGCACAAACTCAAGATAGTCAAGGGGCTGAAATACCTATGAACATTCAAGAGCCTGCTGCTAATCAAAATTCTGCATCTCCGGATCCCATCATTTCAGAAGATATACCACCTCCAGTGGGGGTCATGGTGCATCCAACGACCACTCAGTCAAATGTGCTTCCTCAAACCAGTGAAGCCATTCAAGCAGTGCGTGAACTTAAAGCACAGTTTGAAGTTTTGAGGCACAAAGATCAGCTTCAGAGGTTAGGGACTAAGCAACCTTATCCTCCTCATTGGAATGATGTACCCTTTCCACCGAAGTTCAAGCCACAATCCATGGTTTTGTTCGATGGAAAAGCATCTCCCAGTCAATATATCAATTACTTTGATATTATGACTGTACACTTGTAGAAAAATGATGCTCTTCTCACTCGAGTGTTCATTGGGTGTTTGACGGGTTCAGCTTACGACTGGTATCGTAGCTTACCCGATAACTCTATTTCGTCTTTTGACGAATTCAAAGCAATGTTCCTCTCCCGCTTCTATGAAGGAGGTATGGACATGAACATGTCCTCCTTGATAGAAATCAAACAAAAGGAGAAAGAAGATACTCGGACGTTCATTGAACGTTTCCGACAGGCTACTCTAAAGATGCCTCCTGGTATGCCAGATTCAGCGTTGATTGACACATGCAAGATGAATCTACGACCATCCATCGCTGTCTTCACGGGTTCCCAATTCACAGATTGGGCTTCGTTTATCATAGCAGCAGTTTCTGCCGAGACCAATGGTAGGTTGGCTCACAAACATGGGATAATTTTCGCTTCAGAAGATAAAGGGAAGAAAAATAATCCTGGCAATAATCCTGGCAATCGTAATATGAAAGGAAAAGATACTCTTATGGTCAATCTTTCCAAGAACAAAACGACACCAAGTAATCAAGAATCTTCCAGGCCAAAGGAAGAATACTCCTTTGACGAAAGCGATATCCCAGGGATATTGCAATGTCTGGTGAAAAGTGGTAAACTTCAGATTCCAGAGCCAAAGAGGCCTAATAAGGTGAATCTGACTGACAATCCCAAGTATTGTATCTATCATAGATACATTAGTCATCCTACCAGTGCTTGCTATGTCTTGAAAAAGAAGATCCAAGAGCTGATAAATGGTGGCGCCATCGCTTTAACCAATGATGACCATATGGTGACAACCAATATGGTTTCTCTTCAGTTTAGGGATTTTCCTCCACAGCAAGTCCCAGATGGAATTATCCCAATTTCGAAGGCAACGATGAAGATTATGAATATCCTGCCAGCCAGGGAAGAAAATACAGGATTGCTGTCTCTCATATTGAAGAATGGTGAAATCATGTGGGTACATCCTGACTTAGTGCCTGAGTTGGAAAAATGAAGGTAAAACTTCAAAATCCAAGAAAGGCAAGAAAGTCAAAACTTGTAACATAATTTCTCATATTATTCCAGATCCTGATGACTTGGATCACCTATGGGACGGCCTTCCTCTAGAAGATAGACTGAAAGGACTAAACATCTGTCCTCCAAGTCTAGCTCCTCCTACCAAGCTCAAGCTTACTCATCAGCAGTAGTGTAACACCCAGTTTTCTGAAATAGGGGTATTTTTGAAAATTTATTATTTTTATTATTTATTAATGGTATTTTAGACATGATATAATTTTTGGTGATTTTTAGTTATTTAAAACCATTTTCTAAGTCATGACTTATGACTTTGTGACTTTACTAGTATAACCCTAGTGTAAACCCTAGAGATTTCATAACCTAGAGACTAACCATAATCATGTGAGCCTAGCCATAGGTTTAGAACATCAAATTAGGGCTTTTTAGCCTAAAGGGTATTTTGGTAAATTTCTAGGATTTATTTGGAATTATTTGGATTTATGAGATTTATTATTAATTAATTATTTGATTTGTGTCATGTTAGTCCCTAACCTAGTTTAGCACTAATCTTGAGGTTAGCCACTAACCTAGAAGACTAATGTTATATGTTAGCCTTATGTGTAAATATCTAGTTAGATAATATCTAGATATTTTACTTTTAGATATTTTAGAACCTAAATATCTAACCCCTTAGTCAAAGACTTAGGGGCTAAGTTGCAAGGTGGTAGGACACTCTTCCCTACCCCCATGGCAGCCTAGCACTACCCCCCCCCCTTCCTATATTAACCTATCATTCCATTCATGATCAATTTTTACATGAATTAAACCTAGAAAATCCACCACCTTCAAACCTTGATAACTTGATCAATTTTGATCCAAATCACCTCTAGTTTTTTGCATTGGACTCCCCTACACTATAGGATACTAGTTAAGGCTTGCTATCAAGGATTTGTGGAGCTTTGGGCATCACCAAGAGAAGAGGACACCCCCCCTACTTGGTGTTTTCTTGAACTTTCACTCAAATAGGTAAATACCCATAAACCTAGTTAATACCCTGATTTTTCTTCACAAATGCATGCATATAGGTATACCCCAACTGTAGGCTAAGTTTGGTGAAATTTAGGATTGGTTTGGTGTCCGTATCGGACACGTATCTGTGTTTGAAAACCCTTGTTTGATGAAATGCCACAAAGCATTGGTTTTTGTGTTTTTCCAAAACAAATTACATTTTTGGGTAGCCCTAGACTTGTAGGACACAACCCTAGTTGACTGAGCACACTTCGAGTTGTGTCCTTGTCCAAAACAGGACACGAACACACTGTTAAAACCAGACTGTGCACACTGTAAAAACCCTACTGTTTGACCTTCGTGTCGTGTCCATACGTGTCGTAGACACGATACAGGAACTTGGACACATGCCCTGACACCCCACCTATCATAGGACACGACCACGACACCATAGGTTGCACACACGTGGCCCTAGACTGGCCGATACGCGCGCACGAGACTGTGCACGCTGTCCTGCTACTCGACACTGATTGCGAACACGACACAACACGTGGACATGTGCCACTTGGCACGAGGGTAGGGGCACCCTCTGACAACCTACCCACGAAGTTTCATGCGACCACGTGTCGTATCGGACACGAAATCACCTCTGCACTGGTCACTCACTGACACAGTAAACACGAACTCGAGGCTCTGATACGCCTCTCTTACTCGGACACGACACGACCCCGACTCGATTCAGGGTGCTGGACACTTAGAGTAACCCTAGGCAAATCTACCCATATGACCACGAGACACGTGGATGTGTGTGTCGTGTCCTACACACACGCGAACACGTGCACGAGACAGTGCACTTCACAGTACACTGTATTTACCCGATTGGGTTTTTAAGTGTTTGGACACGCCGTGTCGTGTCGTGGTGGACTTCCATTGACACACACGACACGTATACATATGGGGCATCACTTACCAACCACTGGTTTCAAACCTTAGTCAAGTTTTGTGTCGATTTTGGGATTTACCCCTTATGTTCATTAATGAACAGTAAACACTGTTCTTCCCAGTTTTAAAAATGAATTTCAAATCAATTTTTGATGTATATATATATGTATATTTATGTGTATATATATTGTATATACATGTATATATGTATGTGTGTGTGTAGACGAAGTTTTGGGTGTAATTACATGTGTGTACACATGTGTATACATATGTGTATATATGTAGGTCTGTATTTGTGTGTGTGGGGGGGGGGTGTCTGATTCCTGGAAATTCCAGAAATCTGGAAACACCCCCTCATGTGTCCAACACCCCCTTCTTCCTGTGTCCAGTTTCCCTCTTCCCTCTCTCACTATATTCTTTCACTCTCTCTCACATCTCTCTCTCTATTTTCCTCTATATATATATGTTATATATATATATGTTATATATATATATGTTATATTATATACAACTATATATATTGGTATATATATAGTTGAGGGTATATATATATGGGTTATATATATTTATATATATATGGAATGTATATATATGTATATATTATAGCTATCTATATATGTATATATATTAGGTATATATGTGGGTACTATATATATATTGGGTATTATATATATATATATATATATATATATATATATATATATATATATATATATATATTGTATTAGTTTATATTTGTGTCATTATGTATATATTGTGTCTATACATAGATACTTAGGGAGTATGGGAATTACATAGGCTATAGGCCTATGTGGTTCTTGTATGTGTATATATATATATAAGGTCATATACATATGAGTGTATAGATATGTATATTATAGAGATGAAAACCTATAACCATTAGCCTATGGAAACCTAAGTCATTAGCCTATGGCCTATGGCCAATAAGTTAGGATAGACTATTAGGCCTACTAGACCTAGGTTGACCAAATGTTGACCATTGTTGACCAAAGTCAACTATAGGTCCAACCTTGACCTAATTGACCTAGAATTGACTAGGACTAACCAGAAATGACTAGTTTAACTAGTCCGACCATGTTTGACCTAATTACCTTATTGACTAGTCTTTGTTTGACCTAATTACCTTGCTGACTAGTCTTTGTTTGACCAATACCTTAGTTGGTCTAAGTTTGACTTAGACTTGACCCAGATTGATCATGTTGACTAGTATTTGACTAGTTTGATTAGAATATTGACCAAGAGTTGACTTTAACCTAGATTTGACTAATCTTGACTTGTTTGACCTTGTTTGACTTTATTTGACTTAGTTTAATTTCCTGTAACCTACTATGACTTCCTGTGACCTAGTTTGACTATTAGAGTTGACCAAGAGTTGACTTTTGACCAGATTGACCTAGAATCACGTAGTATGTATTGTACACTTTATTTTTACCATTGTGGATACATTATGACTTGTATTGCTCTGATTATGAGCCATACACCTCTCCTCAGACAGTATATCCTCTTCAGACATTCAGTTACCAGGAGAGTACATTCTCTGACCATTTCATACTTGCCAGGATTTATATTCTTGCTCTAGATTACTTTACTTGATGCTGACACGATTGTTATCACGGATTGGTACTATATGGATCTTTTCATGAGATGTTATCCCCCTCGGGAGCATCAGATACTTTTGTCACGTGTGTTTCACTTACAGCATGTATCTCATGCTTCGATTTTCATGTATCTTCATATATCAGCTAGTGACTCATGTACTCTCATGATCACCGAGCCTTCATGAATCTTCATGAATCACTCACATATCACCCAATTATGGGCTTATCACGAATCTTAACGTAACATGAATGGATCCTTGTGTATTGATTGGGGAAACGGGGGAGTAGAAGTAGACATGTGAATAATTCCAAAGTAGTGTAATCATGTGCAAACTCAGTAGTATAATCATGTATAAATTCCAGCCATTCACATGCCTATTTTGTGCTCTACATCACTAGCCACTTACAGTTCTCTATATACAGTAGATATTTCCTTTACAGCTATCTCTTTTGCTACATGTATCTTCCTTCAGCAGTTCCTGTATTTTACTCTATTACATGCTTTATATTTCCTATCATACTATGCACTGCGTGAGATGTATTGTGCTCGTTCCTGTCCTGACTGGACCTGTTGAAAATATTACAGAGGATGAGGATGAGGCCATGGTGACTACCTATTATGGAGCAGGACTAGATGATACTTATGTTGTGGACCCTCAGCAGGATCCACCTGCAGCTGAGGATGTTGCCCCAGTAGTCTAGGCTAGTTTAGCTAGACAGTCTTTCTGTATTATCTTTTTGTCTCACATTCTGAGTTGTATTTTGAGATGTTGAGATGTATAGACTCCTAGACTTATTCTGTATATTGGGTTGACATTCTGATGTTATGTATCCTAAACACTTAGACTTATTTCATCTATTCTACTATTCTCTTTGAGTTACTGTTTATCTATCTATCTTTCATTCTTCTACCTAGATGTGATTGAGATTGTTTTCTGTTTGTCACCTCCATTCGGAGAGTATAAACTGTACAGGTACATTTTATATTGTTAGATGATTGACCTAGGACAGCGTTCTACCGCCGACACTGTGGCGTAGGCTGGACGTACCCACTTCTCGTGCCCCTATACTGGGTGCGGGTCGTGACACGTTTTTAGTGGTGGCCCATGCAGGTCGAGTTTATGTAGTGGTATTCGAACTAGAGTATCACTATAGCCTGCGACAGGATTTGAGAAATAGGCTTAGTGAGAGAGGATACTCAATCACTGTTAGGATACTTTGAGAGATTCCTGGGATGACCCTTGAGAATCTCATTTGAAATTACGATTTAAACTCATTTTCCCTTGATTGAATTTGATTTTGGAGGATTCAGTATAGAACTTTGAATCCTGGTGTTAGTTGATGATTTTAAAATTTTTGTAGATGTTGATTTAAATTTCTTTGTGTTAGATTAATATCTTTTATTTTAGGGTACTCAATCACATTTATGAGAAAACTCTCATCTGTTTCTTGCCATCTAATCCTCTTGCTAATTGCTTCCCATTGAAATGAACTGTCCCCTCTATTTTTGCATCTTGCTCAACCCTTTCTACCAAACTATGTGACTGTATCCCAAACCTGACTTACTCGACATTTCCTCAAATCAAGACTTATTGAGACCTTCTAACCTTGACCTTTGATTGATTGAACCCTAACTATAGTCATCTAGTAGCCTATCTATCCCTAAGACTGTGTTCTTAAATTATTTACTGGATTCCTAATTAATTTTATTCTATGGGTTAATTTGATCTTCTTTAACTTTTGCATCAATTATCACGTCTTGAACTCCCACTTTCTATTCTAGATCATTGGACGTTCTTTACCGTGACTTAGATATTCAGAGTATAATACTAGCTGTTACCTTCCAACAAACTTCACATGTAAGACCTAGACTAGCCTACCTTCATGTAGATATTCTATGTCCCACTAAAACCCGTCTCCTTGTACTCTATTTTCTTGACTTGATTTTCTGGTCAAATGGCTAAACTATAACCTCTACCATGATACTAAAATAATTCTTATTTCAATTAGAGATCCACCTTGGCTCAATTCTTTCGACCTGGCATGTGATGGTGTTCTGTTTGAACCCTCAAATACTTAACCTCGTACTTTATCTTGAATGCTTGACCCGATTGGTTAAGGATCTTGGACTATGTATCTTCTTTTATCATTTCCACCCTTACTTATATCTTATGCTACAAATTTATCCTTAGTTTTACAAGCTTATCCTTTTTGAGCTTGATCATGATATATTTTATTGGGTGCGCACCCACTAACATATTATCTAATCAGAACCGGCGCATGATGGTCTGATCAACCTATTGCGTTTGGGTTCGCTTTTTCATATATTAATCTACGTGGATGGAGACATAATTAAACTTGCCCTAGAATCTTATCCGTAACAGCCTTGACAATTCTCCTTGAAATTATTTTATCACCTATGAACCTCGTATTCATATTCAGTTGGATTAAATTTAATCATGACCTGGATCTTCATCATTGGATGCTCATACTCGATTTCATTGATTTCCCACCTTGCCCAAATCTTACTTTATCCTGAAATTGATCAACTTATATCGTGTCAAGACTAAAATCTATTTGTGATTGTTTGTACCTAAATTTTCAATTTTCTTTTTATGGAAGGGTAACTTTAATGATTTTTTACTTGTTAATGACCCATTTTCATATAGGATGGTAGACGACCCTATAGCCTTGATGATTGTTGTTTTCTTACCTTCCTAATTAGGATACCTTAGATTGCTTGTACGTTTTGATACCATAGGACATTATTGATCTAGAATAACTAGTGCACCTAGATGAGACCACAGACTGTTACATTTAACCTGTCCCCCTGGTACCACTATTGCATCACAATTTCTGGCTTAATTCAAGCCATAGTCCTTTCCCACTCTAAATTATGATCCTCATAGGCACATTACCATGACTTTTAAATTTGGAGCACAAGACTAGTTGTTTTCTCAAAACAAATTTCACATACAGAACCTAGACATGACACTCTATACCCATGACCTTAGTGTCCCACTCAGGCATACCATCGTGTGCTTCATTTGCTTAGTACGATTTTCCTGACCCGAGGCTCCATCCTGATTTACCCCATGGAGTTACTTTTGATTTCAATTTGGATTAAGGACACCTTATGACCCAAAATTGCCAGCTAATTTTTGGACATGACCCAGTATAGGTCTACTACCCATATTTTGCTTGTTGACCTTGTATGTTGCTAGGTAGTAGCTTCGACCCGGATTGTTGGAGGTCTAACCTAGGATGTGTACGACCATCTAAATTTCGAGGACGAAATTATTTTAAGGTGGGTAGACTTGTAACACCCAGTTTTCTGAAATAGGAGTATTTTTGAAAATTTATTATTTTTATTATTTATTAATGGTATTTTAGACATGATATGATTTTTGGTGATTTTTAGTTATTTAAAACCATTTTCTAAGTCATGACTTATGACTTTGTGACTTTACTAGTATAACCCTAGTGTAAACCCTAGAGATTTCATAACCTAGAGACTAACCATAATCATGTGAGCCTAGCCACAGGTTTAGAACATCAAATTAGGGCTTTTTAGCCTAAAGGGTATTTTGATAAATTTCTAGGATTTATTTGAAATTATTTGGATTTATGAGATTTATTATTAATTAATTATTTGATTTGTGTCATGTTAGTCCCTAACCTAGTTTAGCACTAATCTAGAGGTTAGCCACTAACCTAGAAGACTAATGTTATATGTTAGCCTTATGTGTAAATATCTAGTTAGATAATATCTAGATATTTTACTTTTAGATATTTTAGAACCTAAATATCTAACCCCTTAGTCAAAGACATAGGGGCTAAGTTTGCAAGGTGGTAGGACACTCTCCCCTACCCCCATGGCAGCCTAGCACTACCCCCCCTTCCTATATTAACCTATCATTCCATTCATGATCAATTTTTACATGAATTAAACCTAGAAAATCCACCACCTCCAAACCTTGATAACTTGATCAATTTTGATCCAAATCACCTCTAGTTTCTTGCATTGGACTCCCCTACACTAGAGGATACTAGTTAAGGCCTGCTATCAAGGATTTGTGGAGCTTTGGGCATCACCAAGAGAAGAGGACACCCCCCCTACTTGGTGTTTTCTTGAGTTTTCACTCAAATTGGTAAATAACCATAAACCTAGTTAATACCCTGATTTTTCTTCATAAATGCATGCATATAGGTATACCCCAACTGTAGGCTAAGTTTGGTGAAATTTAGGATTGGTTTGGTGTCCATATCGGACACGTATCTGTGTTTGAAAACCCTTGTTTGATGAAATGCCACAAAGCATTGGTTTTTGTGTTTTTTCAAAACAAATTACATTTTTGGGTAGCCCTAGACATGTAGGACACAACCCTAGTTGACTGAGCACACTTCGAGTTGTGTCCGTGTCCAAAACAGGACAAGAATACACTGTTAAAACCAGACTGTGCATACTGTAAAAAACCTACTGTTTGACCTTCGTGTCGTGTCCATACGTGTCGTGGACACGATACAGGAACTTGGACACATGCCCTGACACCCCACCTATCCTAGGACACGACCACGACACCATAGGTTGCACACACGTGGCCCTAGACTGGTCGACACGCGCTCACGAGACTGTGCATGCTGTCCTGCTACTCGACACTGATTGCGGACACGACACAACACGTGGATACGTGCCACTTAGCACGAGGGTAGGGGCACCCTCTGACAACCTACCCACGAAGTTTCATGCGACCACGTGTCGTATCGGACACGAAATCACCTCTGCACTGGTCACTCACTGACACGGTAAACACGAACTCGAGGCTCTGATACGCCTCTCTTACTCGGACACGACACGACCCCGACTCGATTCAGGGTGCTGGACACTTAGAGTAACCCTAGGCGAATCTACCCACATGACCACGAGACACGTGGATGTGTGTGTCGTGTCCTACACACACGCGAACACGTGCACGAGACAGTGCACTTCACAGTGCACTGTATTTACCCGATTGGGTTTTTAAGTGTTTGGACACGCCGTGTCGTGTCGTGGTGGACTCCCATTGACACACACGACACGTATACATGTGGGGCATCACTTACCAACCACTAGTTTCAAACCTTAGTCAAGTTTTGTGTCGATTTTGGGATTTACCCCTTAGGTTCATTAATGAACAGTAAACACTGTTCTTCCCAGTTTTAAAAATGAATTTCAAATAAATTTTTGATGTATATATATGTATATTTATGTGTATATATATTGTATATACATGTATATATGTATGTGTGTGTGTAGATGAAGTTTTGGGTGTAATTACATGTGTGTACACATGTGTATACATATGTGTATATATGTAGGTCTGTATTTGTGTGTGGGGGGGGGAGTCTGATTCCTGGAAATTCCAAAAATCTGGAAACACCCCCTCCTGTGTCCAACACCCCCTTCTTCCTGTTTCCAGTTTCCCTCTTCCCTCTCTCACTCTATTCTTTCACTCTCTCTCACATCTCTCTCTCTCTATTTTCCTCTATATATATATATGCTATATATATATATATATATATATATATATATATATATATATATATATATATATATATATATGTTATATTATATACAACTATATATATTGGTATATATATCGTTGAGGGCATATATATATGGGTTATATATATTTATATATATATGGAATGTATATATATGTATATATTATAGCTATCTATATATGTATATATATTAGGTATATATGTGGGTACTATATATATATTGGGTATTATATTTATATATATATATATATATATATATATATATATATAAATATATATATATATATATATATATATATATATATATATATATATATATATATATATATATATATAAAATATATATATATATATATATATATATATACATATATATATATATTGTATTAGTTTATATTTGTGTCATTATGTATATATTGTGTCTATACATAGATACTTAGGGAGTATGGGAATTACATAGGCTATAGGCCTATGTGGTTCTTGTTTGTGTATATATATATATAAGGTCATATACATATGAGTGTATAGATATGTATATTATAGAGATGAAAACCTATAACCATTAGCCTATGGAAACCTAAGTCATTAGCCTATGGCCTATGGCCAATAAGTTAGGATAGACTATTAGGCCTACTAGACCTAGGTTGACCAAATGTTGACCATTGTTGACCAAAGTCAACTATAGGTCCAACCTTGACCTAATTGACCTAGAATTGACTAGGACTAACCAGAAATGACTAGTTTAACTAGTCTGACCATGTTTGACCTAATTACCTTATTGACTAGTCTTTGTTTGACCTAATTACCTTGCTGACTAGTATTTGTTTGACCAATACCTTAGTTGGTCTAAGTTTGACTTAGACTTGACCCAGATTGATCATGTTGACTAGTATTTGACTAGTTTGATTAGAATGTTGACCAAGAGTTGACTTTAACCTAGATTTGACTAATCTTGACTTGTTTGACCTTGTTTGACTTTATTTGACTTAGTTTAATTTCCTGTAACCTAGTATGACTTCCTGTGACCTACTTTGACTATTAGAGTTGACCAAGAGTTGACTTTTGACCAGATTGACCTAGAATCGTGTAGTATGCATTGTACACTTTATTTTTACCATTGTGGATACATTGTGACTTGTATTGCTCTGATTAGGAGCCATACACCTCTCCTCAGACAGTATATCCTCTTCAGACATTCAGTTACCAGGCGAGTACATTCTCTGACCGTTTCATACTTGCCAGGATTTATATTCTTGCTCTAGATTACTTTACTTGATGCTGACACGATTGTTATCACGGATTGGTACTATATGGATCTTTTCATGAGATGTTATCCCCCTCGGGAGCATCAGATACTTTTATCACGTGTGTTTCACTTACATCATGTATCTCATGCTTCTATTTTTATGTATCTTCATGTATCAGCTAGTGACTCATGTACTCTTATGATCACCGAGCCTTTATGAATCACTCACGTATCACCCAATTATGGGCTTATCACGAATCTTAACGTAACATGAATGGATCCTTGTGTATTGATTGGGGAAACGGAGGAGTAGAAGTGGACATGTGAATAATTCCAAAGTAGTGTAATCATGTGCAAACTCAGTAGTGTAATCATGTATAAATTCCAGCCAATCACATGCCTATCTTGTGCTCTACATCACTAGCCACTTACAGTTCTCTATATACAGTAGATATTTCCTTTACAGCTATCTCTTTTGCTACATGTATCTTCCTTCAGCAGTTCCTGTATTTTACTCTATTGCATGCTTTATATTTCCTATCATACTATGCACTGCGTGAGATGTATTGTGCTCGTTCCTGTCCTGACTGGACCTATTGAAAATATTACAGAGGATGAGGATGAGGCCCTGGTGACTACCTATTATGGAGCAGGACTAGATGATACTTATGTTGTGGACCCTCAGCAGGATCCACCTGCAGCTGAGGATGTTGCCCCAGTAGTCTAGGCTAGTTTAGCTAGACAGTCTTTCTGTATTATCTTTTTGTCTCACATTCTGAGTTGTATTTTGAGATGTTGAGATGTATAGACTCCTAGACTTATTCTGTATATTGGGTTGACATTCTGATGTTATGTATCCTAGACACTTAGACTTATTTCATCTATTCTACTGTTCTTTTTGAGTTACTGTCTATCTATCTATCTTTCATTCTTCTACCTAGATGTGATTGAGATTGTTTTCTGTTTGTCACCTTCATTCGAAGAGTATAAACTGTACAGGTACATTTTATATTGTTAGATGATTGACCTAGGACAGCGTTCTACCGCCGACACTGCGGCGTAGGCTGGACGTACCCACTTCTCGTGCCCCTATACAGCGTGCGGGTCGTGATAAGTGGCTAGCCATGAATAGTGTTCCTTTACACTGGGCACAACAAGTCTTTGCTGCTTATGAAAAAGCTCCAACAGGGATTTCTCCTCGTATCCCGAATCCTTCTCCTCCCTTAATTACAGAGACGTCTCTGCTTCATTCTCTTGTAGTCGCAGAGATTCATTCCTCTTTCTGTGCTGAAACACCTGTTCAAAGTCCACTGCCTATCTATTTGTATAGTCAGCAATCTGTTATTCTCATGAAGAAGATGGGTTACGACTTTCAAAAGGCAGAAGGTTTGAACTTTGATAAAGGAATATGTCTTCCTTTACAAATTCAAAATCAGAATTCTACCACTGGAATGGGATCTGAAGTTCCTCGTAACAATCCTCACAAGAAGAAGGCTAAAGGAAGAAAGATTAAATCCTGTAATATGGTACTTTCCTCTCCCGAGTCTGAAGAAGAAACTTTTGCTGGTACAAGATCTAGAAAAGAGTACCACAAAGACTATGAGGGATCCTCCAAAGAAGCAGAAGATGTAGTGGAAACACTACCGGTTCAAACTTCTCCTGTTCCTGCTAAACCATCTGTGGTTGAAAAGGGGAAACAGAAGGCAGTACGCTTTGATATCCCATTGAAGTCTGCTTCCAGTCAGGGGGTGACAATGAAGCCTTACAAGTTCGATATTCTAGCTCAGTTAGCCAATACTCCGGCTAGATTGTCTATATTTGAACTGCTTTGCCTTTCCAGAGAAAGTAGAGAGACTTTGAGCGAAGCTTTACTTCAAGCAGATTCATGCTTAGCTCAACTCAAGACTCCCGATAATATGCCAGTGTCATGTCCACAATGTCATAGCGTGATGGAAGCAATTCCCAACATCATCTTTACACAAGAGGATATGCTATTGAAACACAACAAGCATGATAGGCCTCTGTGCTACACTGGATATATCGGATCCACTGAAATTGACAGGATCTACATTGATCCCGGGTCCTCAATTAGCATAATTCTTCAGAGTATGCTAAGACCCCTGAGGATTCCTACTAGTGAGCTGACTTACACTAGTACCACTATTGTTGGTTTTAACTCTGGCAAGAGTAAGCCACTGGGGAAGATTCGGTTGCAGATTCAGATTGGTGATCTTCGAACCATGGTAACTTTCTATGTTATCAACTCGGATGTATCCTACAATATTCTTCTTGGAAGACCGTGGATTCATGTGCACAATATTGTGCCTTCAACTCTCCACCAATGCTTCAAATATGTAGATTCCCAAGGAGTTGTGAAAACTGAATTTGCTGATATTAATCCTTTCAAGGGTGTTGAAGCCTACTTCTCTGATTCAAGGCTTTATAAACAAGAGCATATGAAAAAGATATCAGATATGGCTGAAGAATCATCATCTGAGGATCAGTCTATTAATGAAGATCCGCCAGAGGAACAACCCTTGAAGATCATGGTCAAGGGACGAATCCAATCTCAACTTGTCAATGATCAACCTTTGATAATCAAGGTTAAAGGAAGAACTCAAACTTCATCTGAGGAATCAATAAAAATTCTTGCTAAGAGCCAAGTTCAATCTTTTATGATCAAAGTCAAGGGGCGTACTTCTAGTACGAATGATCCAGAATCACCATTGATCGTCAATATTGGCAATTCTATGCAGAAGACGGATGATGGTCCACTGTTGACTAATCCGAAGCGTAGCAATCAGACTGTAAATGATGTAAATATTGCTCATCTCTTTGATATCAATGAAGATTTCCTTTTCGAGTATATGGCTGTCAAGTTTATTGAAAGAATGACTTTATCTTCTGATAATCAAAGTCATCAATATAAAGACAACATAGAGCCGGAAGAAATTTTATACATTGATCATAAAGAGAATTCTTTTCCTCCTCATGTTGATGTTGGACCTTATGCTCAAAAGTTCTTGACATCTTCTCCCTATCTGCTTCCTGTAGCCGCTTCATCACAAGCTTGCATAACTTTCAGACGATACGAAGAATCCTATTTTGTGGTCCCATCTGATAAGAAAAACAAACGCCAAATTGTATTTGGCCTGGCCAGAAATATCCCTGTTACTCAGACAGATGATCTGAAGGATAAAGATAAAGGAAGAATCCGAATTGACAAATATAGTCAACAATCTATCAAGATCATCCAAAATATGGGATATGATTTAAAGACTATGCAAGGTCTTAATCAAGGAAAGGGTAGACGACTACCATTATGCGGTGATCCATTTTACTAGAAGACTCGTCATGGGTTGGAATATGATCCGTCCCACATTTTTGATGACGATATATAAGAAGAACTCTCTTCTAGCTCATCAGATTCGGAAGAAATTCAATGACATCTGTCTTATTATCCCCCAGCTACCAAGGTTTGGTCAAGCTGACTACTCATCTCTTTTCTTATATCTTGCCGGTTGGCACATAAAGTTGGATTCGTTATTTATCACGATCTTAAGTCCTCTGAATGAATAACAAATCTTCTTACCTATCATGTCTATTTGACCTCTGCATAGATATTAATCTACTCTTCTTTGAGTTCTTACATACTATCACGTCCATATTACCTCTGATGGTATTGTATATTCTCAAACAGAGATTAATCTTCTGTCTCATCAGATGATTGATTGGATTTATTATTTCATCATGTTCTCATGACCGTTGGATGAATATTAAATCTACTTATCTATCATTTCCATATTACCTCTGGATAGATATAATGCATTGAGTTTAAAAGACTTGTCATGTTCCTATAACCTCTGATAAGTGTCTCCTATCTCATACCTATTGTTTCAAATAAATGATAGGATCATAAAACATATATTTCATTCATCTTGGAAACATTACAAAATGGATTACAAGAAATTCTTTTAAAGTGGAGTAGAAATATCTAGAAATAACTGCCGTAGTTCTTCTAGCCGTTTACCAAGAGAACTCATAACTTTCTTTGTAGCCTCGGCACGTCGAGCCTCAGGGGTGCAAATGCAAGAAAGTTTAGCGAAGGTGGTTATTAAACCCTCTTTAGCTTCATCAAGGGTCCTGATAGTTGATTCAGCCCCAAAGGCTTTCTCTTCTAAAACCGAACTCTGGGTAAGGTGCAGATTTCGAGCTTCGATCATCTTTTCTCTTTCAGCCTTAAGGCGAGCTAACCCTGCCTCGAACTCGTGGATTTCATGATTTTTGTTCTGAATATCTATGTTCAGAGCATCATAAGCTACCCTGTGACTATGAAGTGAGGGCTTTATCCCAGCCAAGAATGCTTTCTCTTTGGCAACCTTCAGACTATGTTCACGAAGAGATTCATTATATGTAGCTTCCCGAGCAAGGTAATCGGCTGTCAAGGCTTCATATTCCTCCTCAATAAGACTTTTTACAGTTCTACTTGACAGCCTGACATATTCTTTGATTGGTTGTTCAAGGTCCTCCACAATTTTCTCCAATTTGGCAGCTCTCTCTGCATCTCTGAATAGAGCAACGTTATTGATGGTCGAAGCCATTGCCGTCTTCAAAGTCTCATAATTGAGGCCCTCATTTAGGACCATTTTTATCAAGGTTGCCAAACTTTTGTAAAAGGTGTCGGTATAAATCTCAACTAGGAGATTTATTTCTGTGCTGGAACTTGGCCTGGCAACAATATCCAACAAGTCTTTTTCTTGGAGATCAGAAGCAGATATCGGTGGTACAACAGCAGGATGAGACAAGTCGTTGCTGCTACTACCGTTATAGCCAATGGATCCCCAGACACTTCAGGGATTGTATCTCCCATTAGTGTAACAACAGACAGGGATGGAGCTGGTGTCGTCACTGCTATCATTTGGTTTCCAGGAATCTCAGGAGCAATTTCTCCAATATTTGTCACTCCAGCCGTTTCTGGAGTACTAACGGCGGTAATATTGGTGGATATGGTGACAGCTACAGGAGCGGATTCAGATTCTGGTACTGAATCAGTCACGACAGCAGAGGATGCTATTATTCCCCCAGTTTCTATTTGAAGTTCAAATATGCCCCCGGCACATTCTTCAATTGGTTGCTCCACAGGATTCTCTACTGCTTTAGTTGTGGTGATACTTTCTACAGTTGATTCTTTGGTCAAGTCTGGGTCTCCTCCAGTAGCTCCATCATCACCTGCAGTGGGGTCAACTCTAGTCTTCTCTTTATGCTGATCCTCAGCAAGAAAGGACACTTCGGATTGTGCTTCTTTTATCTCAAATGATGGAGGATGCTCTTCTCGAGACTCCACCTCATATTTCTGCACTCCCTCCTCCTCAACATTTGCGCCTCCTGAAGAAGAAGATTCCTCTTCAGATTCCTCATTCTCTTCATAGATTTCTTCTTCTTGAGGAGGAGCTGCAGGCTTTGGTGCAATTATGACATCTGCAAAACGAACAAAAATAAGTTAATATACAAAATCATGGTATATAATTCCATGTAGGTTTTGTATAATACTTGGAATATGTGCGTTTTTTTTCAAGATATGTATCATAATCACCATCCCAATCATCATCCTCAAAATCAAGAGCCGGTTCGTCTGATGGGATGCGTTCTTGATCAGTGGTAGACACAGTAGTAGTACCCTCTGCAACCTGTGCTTTGGACGGTAAAGACAAATGGAGTGAAGTGCTAAGACGTCCAGGAGACAAAAGCGATATAGCCCCTGATCCAACTGTCTGTGGAGGGGCTGAAGACCCTTCTCCAGGATGAACTGAAGAAGGACCGACGAGAGGATCTTCTTCAATATCCTCTTCTGGAGTGTGAACGCTTGGCTTGGAAGGCCCTTTTGTGGTAGACCTCTTCCTCTTTTCTGGAGTTTTTACTGGAGACGTGGCGACTGCACTCTGTTTTCTTTTTCGGCCTTTACCAATAATGATAGGTTCTGCAGCTGGTTCTCCAACTTCTGTCGGGATGACTACTAGAAATGGATCTGGGATGCCAGTGTCGTCAGGGATGTCTGCTGGTACCCTGACCTGCTCCTCAATATCCCCTTCTTTCGGCCACCTCAGACTACCCTTCATATTGTAACCATGGGCAAAGGAGCGAATTGAAGCATAGAAGTGGGCATACGTATGAAGTATACATAATTCTGTGGTGCTAGTGGCAGTCAAAATTCTGAATTTAGCACCAGTCCGAGCAGCACCGAAATACCTCCAACCCCTAGCTTCGTCAAGTAATTTCCCATAATAACGGAAATTAGTCAAAGGATTACCAACATGAAGTTGGTCGTATCTAAATTGGCGAGCAAACCTACTGGGTAAGTACGGTTCAAACGCACAACTATCTTCATTTCTGTACATCAGATGAGAAGGTCTGATGCACTGAAGCCACCTAAAGACTAACTGTGGCAATACAATTCTTCCTTCAATCTCATCTTCAAACGGGACACCGAAGCAATCCGCTGGAACTTGCGGCCGGGTACAGAAGAAGTTCCAACCATAAGAATAATTCAGAATTGCTCGGGTATCTGCCACAGTCGTAGCAATCCATGTAGCTTTGCTGAATTTTTGGAGGAAGACCTCCGCATCATCACCTGGGCCTGGAGGTAACAATCTGCAGTTGTAATGCAACAACCAGCCCATCAGATAAGTGTAGGGCATCTCTACCCTAGGAAAAACTTTCCGATGAGGAGCATTGTTGATTAACTCCTCACCGAAGGTTCTTAAACCTGCATTTATCCGACACACCATGGCCGACAGCAGGTTGATCCTGACTTTAACTACCAGACGTACTGCTGGCCATTGTATACTGCGATGAATTCTGTCAACAGTACCAATACCCGGTACAACCCATCTTCTCAACCATAAAGAAAGAAAGCCTGCTAGCAAAGCTCTCTGAGAGATTTTCTGACTACCATATCTGAGAAAGCTCAAGGCTTCAGTTCCTGCGGGAAATTCCCCAGTCTTCGTAGACAGATATTTATTCAGGAATTTGTAAGTAACCATCATATCCCGAACCTTGTTGGAAGGGATTGTCGAATCTACGTTGACTACTGGAGCTTTGTTCTCTTGAAACCTTTTTTTATCTTCCTTGGAGATCTTATCCTTGTGGAAGAAAAGATAAGTCGTCCATTTGTTGATATACGCCAAATGGGACGTACTTTCATGCATCGTGGTACAAGTCACGTAGTGGCACATCAGTTCTTCGTATGTCTCGACTAACTGAGGGTTAACTTCTCTGATCTCAGCAAGCTCCCTGTTGGAGGGAACGTACTCTTCATATGGGGCCTCCCCCATTGGCAGCTTCGAGATAAACTGCATCTCATGAAGGGCAAGACCCATTTCACCTTTCGGAGTAGCAAAAGTTCCAGTTGAACTTAAATATAGCTCCATCAAGGCCAGAAATAAGTTTCCATTCGCAGGAATACCATAGCTGGTGGAAGCTACTGCTTCGTATAAGCCAATATCCTTCAACTCTTCCTCAAAGTTCTTCATCATCCAAAGGCTTATCTGAATCCAACTCTGGTTGAACGGAGTCAACCATCCTGGCAGTCTGGGGTTGGTTTGGGGATATAATACAGCTTCCTTCATAAATTTATTGACAAACATCGGGGTTTGAACTGGCTGTATTAGGCCCGAATCTTCGCTAGGATTAGAGCCTGGCATAAGGCTAAAGATAGAAGTAACACCTCCATTGGGAACACTAGCAAAGTATCCCATATCATTGGCACGCTCTCTCTTGAAGATAATTCTACCCGGGCGTCCATGACTATTGGGAGTCAAATTCCACAACATTTGTCGAGGATGAGTGGCATAGACGAATGCCGATAAAGGATAATCTCTGTCCATATCTGGAAGATACATAGCACTATTCCCAAATTTAAAAACCTAAGACTCTTTCTTGGGGTGTGTCTAGGATTTACAATCAATGGCATCCCCAAACAGAAAGGCTGGTTTTGCAAAGTGTTGTCCGTCTAGTGAATTCAACAACTCCCCATTTATCATGGATAGCAACAATCTATCCCCTTGAGCTGCTATCAACTGTGCTCTCTCTGCCGGATACTCGGGGTTCGACTGAGGAAATTGGACATGAGATAAATCTTCCAAATAGTTCGAACCTACCATGCCAACTGATGATCCGAAAACTTCAGCGAGGGGGTGAACTTGCAGATCCACTGGTGAAATAACAAAAGAGATCAAGTTAGTTCGAAGTTTTAAGAGTTGAAGAAAAACTCATGCAGTATTGGTTCGACAAAATCTCTCAGAAAAATGGATTAACCTCACGCTACCAAACAGTGACATGAGCGTAATGCAACTTTTTACGATGGCATGTACGAACATGAGCGTAGTTAAGTTTTACGCTAGCATATTAGCTGTGGGCATAGAAACAGATTTTACGCTGACACGTGTAACGTGGGCGTATTCTTGTTAACTTTACGCTAACACGTACAACATGGGCGTACAATGTTATTTTAACTTTACGCTAACACGTACAACGTGGGCGTACAATGTTATTTCAACTTTACGCTAACACGTACAACGTGGGCATAAAAAGCTGAAAGATTGATTTATCTTCTTCTTCCCCGACAGATTTATTTTCTCCCAACTGAAGATTAGGGTTTTACCTATCATAGGCGGAGCCACGGCTGGGTTAGGGTCTCGTTGTGGTGTTGATGACTGAGTAGAGGTCTTCACATGATCAATCGACGAGGAATCAATGGCTGGTTTCTTTCCCTTGCTGTTGGCGGCGGATGATTTCTTAGGAGCCATCAGATCAGAGTTTCGAAGAAAGAAAAGGCAAAGAGATTCAAGAAGATGAGTAAAAGTGTTTTCTCTCTCTAAAAAGGCCTATTTATAGAGAGATTCAAAACCGACTGTTGGATATCCCTATATTTACGCTGACTGTTGGATATCCCCGCTCTTACGCGGATGACCGATGCGTATCCCGAATTTTGCGCTCATCAAATCTCAACTTTTACGCTTCTGTTCAAAGTGTTTCAAATTTAGAAGACATTTGAAAACTTTGAAGGGGGTCTTGTAGGAGCGTAAAAAGTGCTTCAAAGAAAGAGTCATCTCATTCATAAGTGGCCTGCTTTACGCCTAACAGAACGGATAATTTCTTTACGCCCAAGACAAGGCTAATTGTATTACGCCTAAGCAGATTGATCATTTTACGCTTGGGTCTATACCGGTGATTTTACGCCAAGGACTGAGCAGCCTCTTTCACGCTGGACAAAAGCTATCAAATCTCGTATTTAATGCAGACTTTGACATGAAGATATCAATGATGGCATTTACCACAGAATTCAATAGAATTTGTCTCATACAAAAACCATTGTTGTCGTTTATAGAGATCGAGCTACTTTACGCTCACTGAATGGTTTCTTTTACGCACGGAGTTTTACATGAGTCCTTACACTCATAAAAAAATAATGTGTGCGTGAAGTCTATTTGAGCCATTTTACGCTCAAGGTTATTCAATAACCATTTTACGCTGGAAACCTATGACAGAGCTAGTTTACGCTCATCTTTTTACGCCCTATTCGTTCTGGCCAGTTTGGAATGTGGTGTGCCTACATGGTCTTCATGCCACATATTTCGAAGAACGTGTGTACATGTATCCTATTCTTACTGAAATGATGGGACACGTGTCAGCATATACAGAGGATGACTCTGATCATGGGTAGCAGTTGTTAGCGTAAAGACAGATTTTGATGCTCTTTTACGCATGGAAGCCCCAGTCTATAAATAGACTCAGTTTTCTCATAAGACACACAGAGAGACAGGAGAGAATACAGAGAGCATAGCTTCGAGATTTTGATTCTCTAGAGCATTCTTCTTCAACTTTTCTTCCAGAACAGAGTGAAGCAAAGCAGGAAAGCATTCGGCCTCGCCATCAGTGCCCAAGTGCGTCGATACCTTTCTGGTGCATTAGTTCTTCCAAATTATTCTACTTCAAGCAGTGATCTTCATCATCATCATATGGTCCAAGGAACAAAGTGATCATTTACAGATCAGACTTCCATAGCAATACTTTCCCAGAATCAAATGTGTACTTCTTGTACTTTTTGCTTGTTTTGTTTTCAAAAGCCAATTCCTTCCAGGCATTTTGTTAAGTGAAACACCAGTCTTGACCATTCCATCGGGATCAGGAGGTTTTGTCATCTATAGTGATGCATCCGGAAAGGGATTAGGATGCGTCTTGATGCAGCATGGGAAGGTAGTTGCATATGGTTCTCAGCAGTTGAGGACCCATGAGAAGAATTATCCCACGCACGATTTAGAGCTTGCGGCGGTGATATTTGCCTTGAAGCTTTGGAGGCATTATCTATATGGAGAAACAGTGGAGGTATATACAGATCATAAGAGCCTCAAGTATGTCTATACTCAAAAGGATTTAAATTTGAGACAGAGGCGTTGGCTTGAGTTGATGGCAGATTTTGATATTGAGTTACAGTACCATCTTGGGATGGCGAATTCAGTAGCAGATGCATTGAGCCGGAGGCCTATGGCATATTTCTTGACATCACAAAAGGAGTTGCTATATAACTTGGAAAAGATGGGCATCGAAGTTGTTAGGCCTGGAGGAATTGCAAAGATGATGAACATTCAGGTTCAATCTTCATTGGTAGAGCGGATCAAGGCGACCTTACCGACAGATGCCAGATATCAGAGGCTTCGACAGAGGACAGAGCAAGGACTGCAGACTGGATTGAGGATTCACGAAGATGGGACCTTGAGGTGCGGAAATCGCCTCTATGTTCCTAATGGAGAGATCAGGCAGGAGATGATGACAGAGGCTCATAGCTCGACTTATTCTATTCATCCAGGAGGTACGAAGATGTACAGGGACCTGAGACAGCACTACTGGTGGCATGGAATGAAGCGTGAAATAGCACGGTTCGTAGCAAAGTGCTTGGTGTGTCAGCAAGTCAAGGCTGAACATCAGAAGTCTGCAGGATTGTTGCAACCGCTTCCGATACCTGAGTGGAAGTGGGAGCACATCACTATGGATTTCGTTACGGGATTTTCGAGGAGCCCAGCTGGAGGAGATGCAGTTTGGGTGATTGTGGACAGATTATCGAAGTCTGCTCATTTCATACCATTCCGAGTGGGGCAATCTACAGAGGTATTGGCAGACCTATATATGAAGGAGATAGTGCGATTACATGGAGTACCAGTCAGTATAGTCTCTGATCTAGATACGAGATTCACATTGCACTTCTGGAAGAGCATGCAGGAAAGTCTGGGCACAAGACTGAAGTTCAGTACCACTTATCACCCTCAGACGGACGGACAGTCAGAGCGTACCATTCAGACGTTGGAGGACATGTTGAGAGCTTGCATGTTAGATTTTGGAGGATCCTGGGAGGATCACTTGCATTTGGTAGAGTTCTCTTACAACAACAGCTACCGGGCAAGTATCCAGATGGCCCCTTTTGAAGCATTGTACGGAAGGAAGTGTCGATCGCCAGCATGTTGGGATGATGTAGGCGAGAGACAGATATTGGGACCAGAGTTAGTGACTCGTACAGTAGATACTGTCAAGAAGATTCAGGGGCATCTACGAGCAGCACAGGACCGGCAGAAACAGTGGGCAGACACTCATAGGCGACCTTTTGAGTTCAAGGAAGGAGATTATGTGTTCTTGAGAATCTCCCCGACTAGAGGTACAATCAGATTTGGAGTCAGAGGAAAGCTCAGCCCAAGGTACATCGGACCATTCGATGTGTTGGAGAAAGTTGGCGAGATTGCATACAGATTGGCACTTCCGCAGTCATTGGAAGGCGTCCATGATGTATTTCATGTCTCCCAGTTGAGGAACTATGTGGCAGACCCTAACCACGTACTTGATCATTCAGAGATCACCGTGGGACCGACCTTGTCCTACGAGGAGCAGCTTGTGGAGATCCTAGACCGCAGAGAGAAAGTGTTGAAGGGGAAGACCATTCGACTAGTCCGAGTTGCGTGGAAACACCATTCTCCGGGCGAATCGACTTGGGAGCAGGAAGATTCTATTCTAGAGCGTTATCCATACCTTCGTGAGGCGTCTGGTATGACTTAATTCTGCTAATATTCACTCTCTAGATTTTGCTTAATTTAGTTTATAAATTTCCTAGATTTAGAATTATGATTGTGTGTGTTTCTTTTAATCCCAGCTTGTTTTTAATTTCGAGGACGAAATTTTAATAAGTTGGAGAGAATGTAAAACCCCTCAAAATATTTTTTTATTTTTATTAATATTTATTTGTTACTAAATAATGTTAATTGTTAAATAAAGGCTTTTACACTAATTATTAAATTATTGATAAAGTTTAGAAGTATATGATATATATATATATATATATATATATATATATATATATATATATATATAGTGTTACTATTTATTGGTTTACTATTAGATTATATATATAAGCTTGTATAGTTTTGGTGTTAAAATTTTTAGCAACTAAACCCAATTCTTAATTTAACCTTAACCTAGGCCCAACCCATTAGGGACCTATTCATTTGGATCTCATTCCTATATATATATTCTTATAGGAGAACCTAATCACTCTCAACCCTAACCCTAAACTTGCCTCCACACAAACTCCACCTCTCCCCATCAAACCACCAGCCCCTCCCCCTCTTCCGCGCCTATCTCCTTCCCCCTCACCCGGAGCCCCGCCGTCGACGACGAGACGCGGCGCTTCCCGCGCCCGCGTGTAGCAGCCGGCGCCCCCCCGTGCGCACTGCAGCCCGGCCGGCCCCGATCCGGCGGCTTTCCACCCCCCTGCGGCGTGGCGAGGTAACCCCGTGTCACGCCCCAGAACCAGAATACTGGAGAGCGGGGGAGTGACTCAGCCAGCTACGTATTACGGGTAGATGAATACCGTATAATACGATCAATGCTGTCTAACCAGACGAGGGGGTGCATACTACATAAAAGTCTTACTATGGTCATTACACATCTATTGTCTCAATCATTCAAACAAGAAACAGAAATATAGAACATGTAAGGTAAAGCAGTAAGGCGTCCCAAACGCTCTGTCAAAATGTTCTTGATATCTGGCTTTACAAAACATAGCCAGATTGATGTAGCAAAAGTATACACAATTGTTATCAGCTGCAGTCTGACTTAATTATAATTATGCAAAAGTAAGTACAAGATAATCCGACTAACATGTCGGTGCCAAACGGCAAGGTATAAAGTAGATAACAAAACGAGTGGTGAAGTTAAGGAACCCACTCGAGGCCTCCTGCGATCATTCCTCTAGTATTGACCATCCTGGAGGTGAAAGTACGCTGAGTCCTCGGGAACTGGCTCTAAATCTGGCCATGCAAAACCAGAGAGGTTAGACCTCTAATAGCAAGTACCACAAGGGAGCACGACATGAGAACTAAAACCAGTAAGTAAGAGAATATAATAATAGATCTCTGCTTGCTACTAGAACTCACATCACATCAAGACACTTCGAACCAACCTCCCAACCAAACAAGGACAGAAGTTGGCCCGTCATGTCCTGACATTCTGATCACCCCAGTTAGGTAACAGAGTACAGTGCACAAACAAATCATCTTGAACGGCCAATCAACTCCTACGGCTTGCTATTATGAGTCCCAAGTTATCCTGGAATAATGCAATTAGGGATTCTTCAGTTCTTACTATGTGCAAGCAAGGCTAGTCTATCTAGTCGATCAATTGGCCCATGCATGAATTAGACGAGTCCTAGCAGGACGCCCGTCAATATACGATATACAATAATAATAAAAGCAGATACTGTTCCCTGTCCGTGTGGCAGATTTACAGTATCTGTGGGAACCAGCCGGCCCGTCGGGTACTACTCGTCCCAAAGGGGCTGCCATGTAAGAATTCGGGAATCCATTCTCTCCATGCAATTATTATTTTATTTAACTTAATAGTCTCTACGTTGAGTGAAATCCCATACCGTGGATCATGGTCATTCAAATGAGTACTTTCGTACGGGGTACGATATGCACAACTCTACAACGATACCAGTGCGGTTAGGTTGCAGGTCTTACATAGCGTAATGCAACAATCAAATCTATCCACGGTAATCATGCCTTGACCATAAAGTACACATGCTTCTTTTGTAGAAAAATAACTAAATAAATAAATAAATAAATAGATTGAAGCCTGCATGTGCATGTATGTCAATATTCGGGATCAGCCAGTCGAGTACAATAGTTCATAACATGAACGTGTCTCATTCATTTCATTCAATAAGACGACTAGCCAGTCTCTTGGTTCCAATTAGGAACGCATGATCAATTTAGTCAAGATCACAATCATTATCAATGGTGGCAAGGCATGAAAGTCAACTAGCATTCAGTGGGCTCGAGTCTACAACTCTCAGGGTTTAATTCTAATCAATTCGGGTATCTATAACTCAATTCACGACGCATGGTACATCCCACGTAACAATCTATATTTAACAGAAATATTAACATATCATGATCATATCAAGTTTATGCAAAAAGGCGTAAGGATATAAAATGGACGTTAAACATCTAATAAGATATCAATATACAGGGCTATAGAAGATCCAGGGTAAGCAGGCTACTCTCATGTCAGCCTACGCTTATGCCAGCGTACGCTCAGGTCAAGCTACGCTCAAGCCAGCGTACGTCCAGGTCAAGCTACGCTCAAGCCAAGCTAGCGTATGGGAGTCATACGCTTCCAAAAGGCAGCGTATGAACTCCATACGACTCCTTACTATCCAAGTGAGCGTATGCAAGTCATACGCTCCCCAAAGACAGCATATGGACTCCATACGACTCCTGACCATTCAAGTCAGCGTATGCAAGTCATACGCTCCCAAAAGGTAGCGTATGAACTCCATACGACTCCTGACCATTCAAGTCAGCGTATGCAAGTCATACGCTCCCAAAAGGTAGCGTATGAACTCTATACGACTCCTGACTATTCAAGTCAGCGTATGCAAGTCATACGCTCCCAAAAGGTAGCATATGTAAGACACACGCTTCCTAAAAAGGCACCATATGGACTCCATACTGTGCTGCGCTAAAGAGCGCGCACAGCTCAGTGACGCAGCTAAAAAGCTAGCATACACTGCTCACTGTCTTCTCCAAATAGCAAGAACTCCATGGTTGTACCCCAAAGCTTCAAAAGTCCATAACTTGGTCCAAACAAGTCCAAATCCAACTTTCCAAAGGTCAAAATTGGGTAGAATAAAACTCTCTACAACATAGAACCATCAAAACTTGAAAACAAAGAAGTTTGATAGATTAAAACCACCAAACTCCGAAAATAACTCATATCTAGATCTACAAAGATTAAGACTACGAAATAAAAAATGCCAAGTTCTAAACTCTCTTAGGATCTTGCGAGGAAGATAAATGAACTACAAAAACATAGGTTCTTATGGAGAACAAGTTGTACTTGCCTACGGTTTGGTAGGTGGAGAGAGTAATAAAGAAGAAGAAGAGGAGTAATGGTGAGAAGTAAAGTAAAATGAGGAGAGAGAAGGAAGAGGGTGGCTTTAAATAAAAGGTGGTGGTAGGTGGGAGTTGGGCCGGGTCCATTGGGTCCAATGGGTTCAATGGGTCGGGTTGCACGGGTCCAACAAGGCTAACCCGAAAGTAAAACTAAAACAGGAATTAAAATGCAGGTAATAAAATTACAGAAAGAAATACAGAAATAAAATTACAGGAATTAATTAGCATGAAAATTAAAGAGCAGCTAATTAATTAACATGAAAATTTAAAGAGCAGATAATAGAATTGCAGAAAAATAAAGTGCAGAAAATAAAATGCAGATAATTAATTAACATGAAGTTATAGGAATTTAAATACAGGATACTACATGATAAATACTAAATAAATACATTCAGACAATATACGTATTAGAATACGCATTCCGGGAACGGGGAGTGACATCTCTACCCTCCTTGAAAAAAAATTCCGTCCTCAGAATTTCAAATTCAAGCAAGATAGAAATATCAGGGCTAAACTAATCTAAGTACAAGCAATTCAATGAAGCAATCATTTTATAATGTCCATAGCAAGTAACATATCTATATTTAACAATCTACGATATCAAGCAATTCTACCCATAAGGTGATAAGCATGAGGAATCAAGACAATCAGGTACACAGAAAAAGATATACCTTGTGAGTCAAACAGATGTGGATACCGTGATCGGATATCATCCTCACGTTCCCACGTTGACTTTTCCAAAGAGTGACGACCCCAAGCAACCCGGACAAGGTTAATTGTTCGGTTCTTGAGCATCTTCTCTCTTCGGTCCAAGATGGACACAGGCTGCTCCTCGTAAGACAGGTTGGTACCAACAACCAGTTCTGAATGATCGAGGATATGGCCGGGGTCCGATACATATCTTCGCAATTGAGATACATGAAACACGTCATGCACCTCTCGTAACGAAGGTAGAAGGGACAAACGATAAACAACATCGCCTACCCTATCAAGAATAGCAAATGGGCCTACGTATCGCGGACTCAACTTCCCGTGAACGCCAAATCTAATAACCCTACGGGTAGGTGAGATCCACAAGAACACGTGGTCCCCAACAGAAAACTCTAGCGGCCTACGATGCTGGTCCGCCCAATGACGATGTCGATCCTGCGCAACACAAAGTCGCTCTCTAATTCCCTTAATCACTTCAACCATCTGGATAATTATTTCTGGGCCTAACATCTTCCTTTCTCCGATATCATCCCATGCTAGCGGCGATCTACACTTCTTACCATATAGTGCCTCAAATGGCGCCATCTGGATACTGGCTTGATAACTGTTATTGTATGAGAACTCAACTAAGTGCAGGTGGCTTTCCCAAGATCCTCCAAAATCTAACGTGCAAGCTCGTAACATGTCTTCTAAGGTCTGAATCGTCCTTTCTGATTGCCCGTCCGTCTACGGATGGTAAGCCGTGCTAAATCTTAACTTGGTACCCAAACTATGATACAAGCTCCTCCAGAAATGTGATATAAAGCGGGTATCTCGGTCTGACACAATACTGACAGGGACTCCATGCTGCCTGACTATCTGCTGCATGTACAACTCTGCCAACTTTTCTGTAGATTGCCCTACTCTGAAAGGAAGAAAATGTGCTACCTTCGTAAGTCGGTCCACTATAACCCAAATAGCGTCCTTACCACTTGGTGATCTCGGTAAACCGGTCACGAAGTCCATTGTGATATGCTCCCATTTCCATTCTGGAATAGGAAGCGGTTGCAATAATCCAGCTGGCCTCTGCTGTTCTGCCTTTACTTGCTGACATATCAAGCAATGGGAAATAAACCTAGCTATCTCCCTCTTCATCCCGTTCCACCAGAAGTGCTACTTGATATCTTGGTACATCTTGGTCCCTCCAGGATGTATAGAATACTGGAAACTGTGAGCTTCTGCCATAACTTCCTGTCTGATATCTCTACTAGGTACACATAGACGTGATCCAAACCTAAGCGTACCATCTTTATGAATTTGTATCTCCTTTCTGAGTCCTGACTCACATTCTGCCCTAAGCTTCTGAATCCTTGGGTCTTGTGCCTGAGCTGCCTTGATCCTGCCTACCAAGTCGGATTGAACTTGTAGACTAGTTAGAACTCTTACATCACTAGAAAGTATAACTTCGATGCCCATCTCCTGAAGGTCTTCTAAGATATGCCTCTGTGTTGTCAACATAAATGCGCCGCCTCTTCTGCTAAGGGCGTCTGCTACTACATTCGCCTTGCCTGGATGATACTGAAGCTCCACATCATAATCCTTGATCAACTCTAGCCATCTTCTCTGCCTCATGTTCAGCTCCTTCTGAGTAAAGATGTACTTCAGACTTTTGTGGTCTGTGTACATGTCCACTCGGTCACCATATAAGTAATGCCTCCATAGCTTCAAAGCAAATACTACTGCCGCCAACTCCAAATCATGAGTTGGGTAATTCTTCTCGTGGTCCCGAAGCTGCCTAGATTCATATGCTATCACCTTCCCGTGCTGCATGAGGACACACCCAAGTCCTTTACCTGACGCATCACAATATACTGTAAAACCTCCGGGTCCAACTGGCAATGTAAGAATGGGTGCTGATATCAATTTCTGCTTCAGATTTTCAAATGATGCCTGGCATTCTGCCGACCAGACGAATGGTACATCCTTCCGTGTCAAGCGGGTCATGGGTGCTGAAAGTTTTGCAAAATCTGACACAAATCTTCTGTAATATCCTGCCAATCCTAAGAAACTTCGTACATCAGCTACGGTCTTGGGTACTGGCCAACTCTCTACTGCTTCTACCTTCTTGAGAACCACTGCTACTCCAGCTCCTGATACAATATGACCCAAAAATGAAATGTGATCCGTCCAGAACTTACACTTGCTGAGCTTGGCATACAACTGGTTCTTCCTCAAAACCTGCAACACTTTCTTGAGGTGGTCTTCATGCTCCTTTTTACTAGCAGAGTATACTAGAATGTCGTCAAGAAACACAACGACAAACTGGTCTAAGTATGGCATAAAGATGCGATTCATCAAATCCATGAATATTGCTGGAGCATTGGTCAAACCAAACGGCATTACTAAGAACTCATAATGCCCATACTTCGACCTGAATGCTGTCTTGGGAATATCTTCCTTCCGAACCCTCACTTGGTGATACTCTGAACGAAGATCTATCTTGGAGAAAACTCTAACCTTGCTCAACTGATCAAATAAGTCGTCGATCCTGGGTAATGGGTACTTATTCTTTACTGTTGCCGCGTTAAGCTTCCTGTAGCCAATGCATAATCTGGACGTCCCATCCTTCTTCCCCACAAGTACTACTGGTGCTGCCCACGGCGATACGCTAGCTTGGATAAACTTCTTCTCCTTCAATTCCTCTATATGCTGATATACCTTGGCCTGCTCCGAATTCGCCATTCTGTAAACCCGATCTGATATCGGTTTAGTTCCTGGTGCCAATTCTATACTGAACTCAATATCTCTAACCGGTGGAAGACCGGGAAGTTCTTCAGAAAATACGTCTAGAAATTCTTCAACTACCTTCGGAACCTGGACTTCTTCCATTGCCGTTACTACTCCCTGCTCTTGCTGAGTTGCCTCTGATCTGACTAAGGTGAATCTCTTCATGCCTGGAATATCAAAAGATACACTTCCACTACGACAATCTATTGTCGCATGACTGTCTTTCAGCCAGTCCATGCCTAAGATAACGTCGAAATTTCCAACAGGAAATTCTATCAACCGGGCGGGTAAAGGATGCCCGCACACTACAACACTACATGCTAAACTAACTCTACTAACTCCCACGAGCCCATTACCAGTGAGTATATTCAACCTCCCTGGCAATGCCTCGAACTCCACTCCTAGTCGTGTCACAAATTATACAGATATAAATGAATGGGATGCTCCCGAATCAAACAATGCTACTGCGGGATATGAGGCGACGAGAAAGTTACCTGCCACAACATCTCCCGATGCTAATGCCTCTTCCAAGGACAGTGTGAATGCCTGCCCTCGACCTCCTTGCAGGTTCCCATGCTGTGGCCTAGCCTGGTGCTGCTGCTGGCCCCTGCCTTGATGATGCTGGGGTGGTCTATGCTGGTGTTGCTGCATCGACGGCCCGTGCTGCCGAAACATCTGAGCCTGTGATACTAACGGACGCTGCGCCAACGGCCTCACTGTCAATGCTGGTCCTCGATACTGCCCTGCCCCTGGTGCTGGCAGAGCAGGAAACTGCTGTCCTGGTCCTCCTGACCTCGAATTCATAGGACATGTGGTAACTTGATGATCTGGATTTCCATATATCAGACACAGTCCATTCAATGTCCGACACACATCTCTAGTGTGTCCCATCTTCCCACAATAAGTGCAGCCCGCCGGGGGTTGCTGGTTCTTCCTCTGTTGCTGTTGTTGCTGCCTGGGTGGTGGTACTGGCCCTCGTATCGCCACATCGTGGATACGAATGCAAGGGGATGGTGCTGTTGTTCGAGGCGCTGCTCCCCCTCCTCCTTCAATCTGACTGTGGGATCTCTTTTGACCCCCAGTCCTTGCCGCAAGCCTCTGAATGGTGATCTCATGCCTTCGAGTCGCCGTCAATATCTCATCAAAAGTCTGATAATTATGCCCTTCTATCAATTGCAAGAGCTCAAGATGAAACCCATGCTGGAACCTCATCGCCCTCTGGCGCTCCGTTGCTACCATCTCTGGGGCAAACCTACTCAATCTGCAGAACTCCGCTGCATAAGCATCTACGATCTTGCCAGCCTGTCTGAGGTTGATAAACTTCTGTTGTAGCTCAAACTGTGCCACAACTCCATAGTACTTAGTCTTGA
The DNA here is from genome assembly GCA_029216955.1 of Iris pallida. NCBI lineage: Eukaryota > Viridiplantae > Streptophyta > Magnoliopsida > Asparagales > Iridaceae > Iris > Iris pallida. Next base: position 9,007 of record JANAVB010028846.1, on the reverse strand, counting down.
ATCTTGCTGTGAAATCGTCCCAAGCCACAGGATGTCTGATGCCTACTTCCTCTGATTCCCACCAATCACGTGCAAGATCCTGAAGTAACAACTTCACTAGATCCACACGCTCTTCGGCCGGCACCTTAGCGGCTGTCAGGATAGCCTCAATATCCTTAAGCCATGCATCTGCTGAGATGGCATCCTCCGTGCCCTCGAAACGACGGGGGTTGTGCTTGCAAAACCGGGCTGACGCTCCTGAATCTGTCCTTGCCCCTCTTTCCAATGCCGTCTGTAATCCTTGGTTGAGTAGTACATTCTGCTCTTGCAACTGAGCATGCATGCGCTGCTGAGCTAACATCTGGTTTTGCTGAGTAGCAATCATCCCTCTCATGATCTCCAGAAGGGCTGGTGTGTCCAATTCCACAGGGATAGGTAGAACTATTGGTGGGGGTGGAACATCCTGATACTGCGATCCAGCTGCTGCTTCCACGATCACTTCTTCCTGGGTAGCCTCCTGAGTTAGTAACGGCTCTTGTTGCTGACCAACATGGTCAGGTTGTCCATGTTGCTGTCCATGTTGTTGCTGTCCAGCTCTGACAGATGCGGACGAGGTGCCCCTAAGAAAAGGGACAAGAGAACAATCAAACGACCGAACATGAAGGATCAATGAAGTCAAGGGATACTGGAATGTCAAGCTGGAGTTGAGAATCAACAAAACATGAGATCAAGGGGGAACATGTGTGATTGAGACATCCTATAAATCAAAACACCCCACAAGTCTGAAATCAGACCTGCATGGGCCACCACTAAAACCTTGTCACGCCCCAGAACCAGAATACTAGAGAGCGGGGGAGTGACTCAGCCAGCTACGTATTACGGGTAGATGAATACCATATAATACGATCAATACTGTCTAACCAGACGAGGGGGTGCATACTACATAAAAGTCTTACTATGGTCATTACACATCTATTGTCTCAATCATTCAAACAAGAAACAGAAATATAGAACATGTAAGGTAAAGCAGTAAGGCGTCCAAACGCTCTGTCAAAATGTTCTTGATATCTGGTTTTACAAAACATAGCCAGATTGATGTAGCAAAAGTATACATAATTGTTATCAGCTGCAGTCTGACTTAATTACAATTATGCGAAAGTAAGTACAAGACAATCCGACTAACATGTCGATGCCAAACGGCAAGGTATAAAGTAGATAACAAAACGAGTAGTGAAGTTAAGGAACCCACTCGAGGCCTCCTGCGATCATTCCTCTAGTATTGACCATCCTGGAGGTGGAAGTACGCTGAGTCCTCGGGAACTGGCTCTAAATCTGGCCATGCAAAACCAGAGAGGTTAGACCTCTAATAGCAAGTACCACAAGGGAGCACGACATGAGAACTAAAACCAGTAAGTAAGAGAATATAATAATAGATCTCTGCTTGCTACTAGAACTCATATCACATCAAGACACTTCGAACCAACCTCCCAACCAAACAAGGACAGAAGTTGGCCCGTCATGTCCTGACATTCTGATCATCCCAGTTAGGTAACAGAGTACAGTGCACAAACAAATCATCTTGAACGGCCAATCAACTCCTACGGCTTGCTATTATGAGTCCCAAGTTATCCTGGAATAATGCAATTAGGGATTCCTCAGTTCTTACTATATGCAAGCAAGGCTAGTCTATCCAGTCGATCAATTGGCCCATGCATGAATTAGACGAGTCCTAGCAGGACGCCCGTCAATATACAATATACAATAATAATAAAAAGCAGATACTGTTCCCTGCCCGTGTGGCAGATTTACAGTATCTGTGGGAACCAGCCGGCCCATCGGGTACTACTCGTCCCAAGGGGGCTGCCATGTAAGAATTCAGGAATCCATTCTCTCCATGCAATCATTATTTTATTTAACTTAATAGTCTCTACGTTGAGTAAAATCCCATGCCGTGGATCATGGTCATTCAAATGAGTACTTTCGTACGGGGTACGATATGCACAACTCTACAACGATACCAGTGCGGTTAGGTTGCAGGTCTTACATAGCGTAATGCAACAATCAAATCTATCCACGGTAATCATGCCTTGACTATAAAGTACACATGCTTCTTTTGTAGAAAAATAACTAAATAAATAAATAAATAAATAGATTGAAGCCTGCATGTGCATGTATGTCAATATTCGGGATCAGCCAGTCGAGTACAATAGTTCATAACATGAACGTGTCTCATTCATTTCATTCAATAAGACGACTAGCCAGTCTCTTGGTTCCAATTAGGAACGCATGATCAATTTAGTCAAGATCACAATCATTATCAATGGTGGCAAGGCATGAAAGTCAACTAGCATTCAGTGGGCTCGAGTCTACAACTCTCAGGGTTTAATTCTAGTCAATTCGGGTATCTATAACTCAATTCACGACGCATGGTACATCCTACGTAATAATCTATATTTAACAGAAATATTAACATATCATGATCATATCAAGTTTATGCAAAAAGGCGTAAGGATATAAAATGGACGTTAAACATCTAATAAGATATCAATATACAGGGCTATAGAAGATCCAGGGTAAGCAGGCTACTCTCATGTCAGCCTACGCTTATGCCAGCGTACGCTCAGGTCAAGCTACGCTCAAGCCAGCGTACGCCCAGGTCAAGCTACGCTCAAGCCAAGCTAGCGTATGGGAGTCATACGCTTCCAAAAGGCAGCGTATGAACTCCATACGACTCCTTACTATCCAAGTGAGCGTATGCAAGTCATACGCTCCCCAAAGGCAGCATATGGACTCCATACGACTCCAGACTATTCAAGTCAGCGTATGCAAGTCATACGCTCCCAAAAGGTAGCGTATGAACTCCATACGACTCCTGACCATTCAAGTCAGCGTATGCAAGTCATACGCTCCCAAAAGGTAGTGTATGAACTTCATACAACTCTTGACTATTCAAGTCAGCGTATGCAAGTCATACGCTCCCAAAAGGTAGCGTATGCAAGACACACGCTTCCTAAAAAGGCACCATATGGACTCTATACTGTGCTGCGCTAAAGAGCGCGCACAGCTCAGTGATGCAGCTAAAAAGCTAGCATACACTGCTCACTGTCTTCTCCAAATAGCAAGAACTCCATGGTTGTACCCCAAAGCTTCAAAAGTCCATAACTTGGTCCAAACAAGTCCAAATCCAACTTTCTAAAGGTCAAAATTGGGTAGAATAAAACTCTCTACAACATAGAACCATCAAAACTTGAAAACAAAGAAGTTTGATAGATCAAAACCACCAAACTCCGAAAATAACTCATATCTAGATCTACAAAGATTAAGACTACGAAATAAAAAATGCCAAATTCTAAACTCTCTTAGGATCTTGCGAGGAAGATAAATGAACTACAAAAACATGGGTTCTCATGGAGAGCAAGTTGTACTTGCCTACGGTTTGGTAGGTGGAGAGAGTAATGAAGAAGAAGAGGAGTAATGGTGAGAAATAAAGTAAAATGAGGAGAGAGAAGGGAGAGGGTGGCTTTAAATAAAAGGTGGTGGTAGGTGGGAGTTGGACCGGGTCCAATGGGTCGGGTTGCACGGGTCCAACAAGGCTAACCCGAAAGTAAAACTAAAGCAGGAATTAAAATGCAGGTAATAAAATTACAGGAAGAAATGCAGAAATAAAATCGCAGGAATTAATTAGCATGAAAATTAAAGAGCAGCTAATTAATTAACATGAAAATTTAAAGAGCAGATAATAGAATTGCAGAAAAATAAAGTGCAGAAAATAAAAGGCAGATAATTAATTAACATGAAGTTATAGGAATTTAAATACAGGATACTACATGATAAATACTAAATAAATACATTCAGGCAATATACGTATTAGAATACGCATTCCGGGAACGGGGAGTGACACCCCGACCCCCCCGTGGCGCTGTCACGTGGATTAAATCCTCTTAGCATGCTTTAAACCAAGTTTTAGTATTTAAATTCTGATTATTCAGTTTTGTATTGATTGTTATGATGAATAAATGGATGAATAATTAGTTCTAAATGTAGGAAATCATTGGTAATTATGTAGGGGTTCTACCCTAATTTTTGTATGAATTAATATTAATTATTAGTATTTATTTATATTTAATTATGAAGTTTCAATGCTAGTAATTAATTAAATGTGTTTACTGTTTTAAATTTTATGTAATATTTTGATCACGAATTAGATAAAACTTTGTACATCAAAAAGTTTTTATAATTAATATAGTATTTTAAAATAATTTTTCCAGAATTTTTAGAATTAAATTTATAATTATTTTATGTGAAAAACAGTGAATTAAAACTGTTTAATTAATTCCGTTTGATGCATATTATTTAATTGGTAAATAATTAAATAATATAATTTATATGGAAATAATAAATTTGATTATAAAGTAAATTATGGAAATTTTTCCAGTATTTTATTGGTTTTTAAAATATTTTATTTAGATTTTTCTTGGAAGTTTTGTATTAATCAAACTAATTATTAAATACCGTTTTCAATTTATATTATTTATATGGTTAGTAAATAAATAATATTGTTTGAATAGAAAATGTTTGTAATAGTATATTATTTTGTATAAAAATAATTCCAATAATTATTTATTAATATTTATAATTATTTAGATTTAGTTGGATAATTTCTAGATTTATTACATAAGTTGAATATATTATATAATTAATTGTTATTAATTATATAAATATTGTAATTTTGTGAAGTGATAAGATTCTTTTAGAAATGTGTAAATAGGGTATTTAGGAATTTATTTTATGTATTTTAAATATATTTACAAATTTTTAAGACTTAAAAGTAATTTGGAAAATCATGTTTAGGTTTATGTAATAAATTGTGTAATAATTATTTATTGATTTAAATAATTATTAATTTTGTGTTACTGCTGTGAATTTAGTTTTAATGATTAAATTTAAGGTTTGTGGTGATTTATTTGGATTTATTTAGAATTATTAAGTACTTATTGTTATTATTTAACTAGTTATTTAATAAATAGTTTAATGATAATAATCTATTTTCTATAAAATATATATATAATATATATTTATTATTCTGATATTAATTAGTTTATTATTAAAATAGACTAAAAATGATTTTTAAGGATTTTTACTATTTAAGTTAGTATTATTAGGAATGTGTATTCATGTGTGTATTAAAATGGTTGGTTAATTGATTATCATTAATTAATTAAGTAATTATTAAATATTTAGTTGTAAATAAATTTCAGAATATAAATGGTATGATAATAAGTATGGTTACCTACTTATTATTGTATAATTATTATTCATAATAATTTGATACTAGTTAGCTAGTAGTAATAGAATAATTTAAATTATAGAGTACTTAGCAATTAAATGAATTGTTTAATTTGTTTGATTAGTAATTAATTAGAGATAAATCTTGTTTAGGATTATTTGCTTCTCGGGACTCGGACTCTACTTTGGACCCGGATACTCAGTTGCTGGACACAGGCAAGTACACCTTGCTTGACATTTACTATGCAGTATTTATATTTGCTAGTTATTACTATCGTGTGCACTCGTCTCCATTGATGACTACCTTGTATAGAGTTAGTATAAACTTGACACTGACTCAGACACGTATCACATATGAGTGAGTTGAGTGCAGAGGTTCTGTGTTGACTGGCCCTTAACATATGATCTTGAGTCTGTTAGCAGTTTAGTTTAGTTATACTATATTTATGACGTCTCGCATATTGTTCGTACCGCGTATACGGTACGAGTACATTGGGTGGGGAGAGTCTACTAGTGGTGTATGAGAATTTTGTTTCCAATGTATGCTGGATGCTCGTAGCCCCTCGTTTCTCAAACCGTAGAACGCTTGGTGGCAGTTTCTTCTTCTTCTCCCCCTCTCATGTGCCACTAGAGATGTCTCGAGTGCATTTACACATAGATGGCTAAAACACCTTATTGCTTTCTTGTATTTTCTGTCCTTGTTTGGTTAGGGAAATACTGGGTGGCATTCTTATTCGTTACTTTTACATTACTGCTCAGTATATTCTTGCATATCATTTTCCTATGTATTTGTTACGTCCCTCTGAGGACCTGGTATCTTTTCCAGAGCTTGACGAGCACTTATTCCCGGCTGATTACGGAGTAGACGGGCTTGTGACGACGACTTTGAGGTGGAGCTGCAGCCTTGATCCTCTGGAGGCTAGCTACATCTTCAGACGTGGGTTCCATTTCGAGTATTCTGTTTATTTCTTTTTGCTACTTCATTTCATTCCAGATGTACTCATTAACTTATTTAGTGGATTGTTCTCTTCTAGCCATAGTTGACATTTGGATTCTGTGGCACTGATTATTTTCCATTCAGTTATCTATTACTTTATTTCATGGATGAGACTAGTTTACCTGCCTGTGATGTTACTTTATTAGTTATACTTCAGCGTACTACAATCAGATCATAGTCCATTAAATTGGGTTTAGCTATGCTTGATTGTACAGCTGGCATGCCACGTGTTCCCGATCCGATTATTTGGAACTAGGGCGTGACACAACCTCATAACATAGCCTATAAGGCTATACTATACACTAGGCCACTATACAATTTATAAATACATACATGCATACGTACATGTTTGCATTCATACATTCATTGATATATATATATATATATATATATATATATATATATATATATATATATATATATATATATATATATATATATCAATGAATAATATATATATATATATATATATATATATATATATATATATATATATATATATATATATTATTCATTGATATATATATATATATATATATATATATATATATATATATATATATATATATATATATATGTATATATATGTATATATGTATATATATGTATGATATATATATGTATATATATGTATATATTTTTTTTATTTATTTATTATTATTTTTTAAAGAAACAAAACCTTTATTGAATGATAGGCGCAAAATGCCGAAGCCTATACAAGTAAGCGCGCCACGCGCGAAGACCGACCCAAGACAAAGAGAAAAAAAGACAACCAAGAGAAATACGAGGAGTTACCCACAAAATGGTGATATGACCGAGCATCAGAAGGTTAGGAGGTGAAAGCGATATCCCGAGGGACTGGCGTCCCTCCAATAGTCAGCAGCCCAGGGCGGTCCAAAACTGGTTCGAGGTGTGAGAGCAGCCCCTCTTTCTTTTGAAGATTTGTCGAACAACCTCTCTGTACAATTTAGGAGACTGGAACTGTCGTCCCTCGAATCTGTATTTGTTTCTGTTTTTCTATAATACCCAAAAAGCGGCGGCAACGACGATCTGATGGCCGTACGACGTGTTCCATCTGGCTAGCAGATCGTTGATGCCCCCGTTTGTGGGGGCCATATTGAACTTGTAGTGGAGGAGAGTCCAAATGTGAGAGGCAGACTCCCCGGAAAGCAGAACATGATCGACGGATTCTGGATGATGATTCACGCAGCAGTGGCATCTGGACGCCAAACTATAGCCGAAGGATTTAACGGCATCATCCGTGGGTAGTTTCCGACGTGCGGCACGCCAGAGGAGAATGGACCATTTTTCCGGAATACACGTGTGCCAAAACTTGGCGGATGGGGATGTCGTGGGTATAATGTCCCTGATGACGACCCTGGCCGAAGCTAGGGTGAAGACGCCTCCCAGGTTGGGAGACCATCTGAGCATGTCCGCAGCGCCATTGATAGACAGATTAGAAGCCCCCAAGCTCGCCGAGGCTGCCGGACCCAGCCAGTCTCGAACCCTACCCCAATTCCACCCAGCAGCGTCATCATCCCATAAATCATGAATCTCACACAGCGGAGGAGTAATCGTGTTGGGCCTGAGGAGATCGTCCCCCAGCTAGTGTTCCTTGTAGGCCAGGGACTGACTGTTGCCCAAGGTCAGGCGGACATGAGGTTCCGCAAGGATACGACCACGGAGGATGCACCGCCACGACGCGGAGGATCTGTTGTTAGCAGACGCCTCAGTTAAGTGGCAGAATCTGGAGTATCTCGCTCTCATGAACCTGGTCCAGATCGAACTTTCAGAGCGAATTTTCCACCACAATTTCGCCGATAGTGCGTCGACCATGTGTGCGAGCCTGGAGAAACCCAGGCCCCCCTCTTCAGTTGTTTTGGCTATGGTAGCCCAACTGGCCCAGTGATACTTGTTCTTACCCTCAAGGTGACCCCAAAAGAAATTAGCGAGGATGGCTTCAATAGAATGGAGCACTTTGGTGGGGGGCGAGCACACCGCGAGAATGTAAATAGGGATGGAGGATAGAACGTGTTTAATGAGAATTAGCTTCCCCCCGGGGGAGAGGGTGGCGTTGTGCCATCCCGCGATTTTCTGGCGAATTTTGCCAACCAAGTGAGCATAGATCCCAGAGTTCGCTCTGCCGTACACCAACGGGCAGCCTAAGTACAGAAAAGGGGGGTAAGCTGTAGAGAAGGAGGTCATGGAGGACAGCACAGCCGAGTGAGTTCTATCGGCTTTATGATGAGTGTAGATCACGCTCTTGCTGTTGTTGATTTTCTGCCCAGAGCAACGGGTGTATTTAGCCAGAGTTCTCATAACCACCTCAATGGCTCCGATAGCTCCCGCGGAGAAATGAGGATGTCGTCCGCGTACGCGAGATGAGTTATGAGGGGGCAACCGGTCGTTGTGTGAAAGTGTTGGAATCCAGGAGATATCGGCATGATTTTGAGGTTTCTGCTCAGTGCTTCAGCCGTGATGATGAAAATGGTGGAAGAGAGGGGGTCCCCCTGTCTGACTCCTCGAGTAGCTTTGAAGAAACCCTGAGGCTGGCCGTTGATGACAGTAGAAAACCAGGAGTTGTTGATGGATCTAAAGATGATGTCGATAACAGGTTCCGCAAAACCAAAGGCTCTGAACACCCAGATCATGAACTGCCAATCGAGGCGGTCGTAAGCTTTTTCCATGTCCAGTTTGATGGCAACGTTCCCCCCTCTGGACGGGAATTTCATACATGTGATCATC
>JANAVB010028845.1:0-18521 GCA_029216955.1 Iris pallida | reverse complement strand
CATATATAGAAAAATATGTGTGTGTGTGTCAGCTAGACTTCAAATGTGAGTCCAAATTTAACTAAAATAAGTTAGTGATAGACAGTGGAAAGAATACAAAGAAACCTAAAAGAAAAAGGGGTGTGTGTGTCAGCTAGACAATGTTAGTCCAAATCCAAAAAATAAGTTAGTGATAGATAGTGGAAAGAATACAAGAAACCTAAAAGAAAAAGAGCGTGGGGGGGGTGGGGTGGGGGGGGGGGGGGGGGGGGGGGTGGGGGGGGGGGGAGGATCTATCTCTACTTGACCTAAAACCCATATTTAATAATGGTAGTGAAAATTCACACAAACATTAGCCTTATTAGTTTAAGTTGGATTCCAAGATGAATCCATCTGAAAAACAGAAAGATTGACCAAAGCAAATCCTAGTCAAACTGAAAGTATTTTCAGTCCACTGGTTTAAGGCCCCATTCAATCCCAATAAACTCGCTCACTTTTGCTGCTGGTTGGTGCCTTGATGGCAATCATGGCATGCAATTAACAAAATTGAGAACCAGGTCATAGTCCGAGACCATATAACCTATAAGAACCTATGCATGAAAAGCTTTAAACAAAATAAAATTTCCATAAGCACCATAGACTGTATTCCCAAAGAGTAGAAAGAACCTGTAGCACATGAGCTGCATAGCGTTGAGCAGCAGCATCTTGCTCAGCAGATATACGTGCATCTTCAGTAACCTTCTGTTCTTGTTCAACCCGCATCAAGACCTATTCAGTACCAGAATGTATTAAGTTTGTATCTTAACGCATAGGCACAGATTAATACATATGTAAAAATCATGGTCATAAAACAGGAATAAAATGGATGAAACCTCGATCATGGCCCGCTCTTGCTCCTGCTTGCCTGACAGAACCTGCCGCAATTCCTTTACCTCTTGCTCCAACTGCTCAACCTATCAGATGAATGAAGATATATAAAACAGTAGATAATTCAGAAAAATTATGAGCAGTTCAATTATGAATGTTTCATGAATTTCATGCACCACTATTAACTGGGAATGTGTCTGCTCAGCAGAACATATATTCTGCAACTCTTAAATTTCTTTAGTTGCTAAAACTGATTTATCTGCACTTTTGTAATTTCTTGAGTGGAATCACTCTTAAATTACTACAAAAAGTGAAAGTCGGTTTATAACAAGTTTACATATATCTGAAAGTACAAAAGTTGGTAGAGATGGGTGTGGGCTAAAGTGGCCCAAGTAGACCCAACTCTAATCCACAACTGAGTAAATATGGTCACGTAGCAAGAAACAAACTTATGTTTTCTCAAGTTAAATCATTGAAATAGGATCCAGTCAATAAAACTAAAATAACCTAATACATTGCATATAGTCAATTTTTGACAATTGTCAAAGTTTACATGGTTCAGAGTCTTGCCTAATCTCATCAATCCTAAACCCAAACTATCACAATTCATAGGAGCTCCATACCTTCAATCAATAATATAAGAACAAGAAACTAACTTTAGCCCAATATGTGCCAGAAAATATGAGTAAACATAATACAACTGTATGTTGTCTAATTAAAAAAAAAAAATAGTCAATCATAGATATGGTTCCTTCTGCATCCTTGACTATATAGAACACTGAAAAGATATATGGGCTTTTTGGGGAATTATCTTTCTATGGGCATCACAGCACAGCTCTACACATAATTAGAAGGTCAACCACCAACACAAAGTGCATGTCTATTGTATATGTGGTTTCCACAGTAACTGTAACTCGCGGTTACTACGGCGCAGAGTTGAAGTCATTGCAGTTATTCAAGAAATCTGGGTTCAAAATTCATATGCAAAAGAAAAAGAAGAAAAAGTGGGGGATGGATCAACACCTACAAATTGGTTGCTGACAGAAAAGTGGTTCTTCTTTGTTCATATCCCAAACAGCAGTATTGAAGAAAACCATGTTTGCCACAACTATACACACTACGAGTGATGAACAATGTAGCTAAGTAATAGGTGCAGCACGAGTAAATGCTTACCTTGGCACTTAAAATCTGTCTATTGTCCTGCTTGACCATCTCCATTAATGCTGTCTCCAATTCCTCCGCTCTGACAAAAACATGGCAATCTCAATCCTTTAATAACAAATGAAAGGTCAGTTTGTAACAAGAAATAGCGCTAAAGCAAATCACAAATTACACCGTGGAAAAACACGACACAGAATTCAGTTTGCTTAGGAGCTAACTGATAAATAAAGAGGATTCACATATCAAATAACCATCTTCACGCTACAAGGATACAAACCTGAGAACAGCTGATCTTTTCTCCTCCAGCAATCTGCACAGCTCTGCCTTCAACCAAGTGACCTAGAAATTCAAAAAGTGATAATATAGTAAAACTTACAAGGAAAACCACTCAAACCATCATGTTTCAAGAGTAATTTACAAATATAGCCTCTAAAAGTTTACCATGTTCCATACTCATAATCTCAATCAACTAACATCCTTAGAAAAGCATGTCATAGCATAAGAAATACCAACTCAATATTGTTTAAAGCATAATTTACTACACTATATGTTTATCCTACAAATAATTACTCCACATATCCAACTACAATTAGGGATGCATGAAAGGATAAAAAACATTACGTAAAGAACATAATCATTATTGATGCTAAGCCTAAAATGAGACTGGCACGTGAATGCTCCTGCATTCCATTAAAAAATGAGAAAGCAGGGTCATTCATTATGTACGAAATATACATGGACAAACCTCATTCATTGATCCAAATGAGAACCTCAAGCATTTAAGGAGGAACACATTCGAGGTACAATCATGTGCGCAGCATCACAGTCCTGATCCACCGGTTGTGCTTGGAGGCTTACTAGTCAGTAGTCACTCTACCCTTAACTTCTCTGTGGCATTTGCCTCCAATACTAACCTGCTAAGAAATCATTACCTATGACATTCCTTACTACCAAGTACCAAGATTGCAGATAATTTTTTCTAGTCTCCCTAATTAATAACCCTGGCTTTACTTAAAATTTTGATGGAAACAATCAAAGAGAAGTTACCATATATACTCATTGCTGAATTTCATGCCTTTAAGAAAAAAGAAAGAGGGGATACATGGATTTTGATGGATGAGTTTTCTGAAAAGATTATATGCTGATTTGCATCCCTTTAGGAGATGAATAGATCAAGACAAGTACTGTAAATGGTCAAAATATTACAATTGTATTATTGCTTATTAAGCCTCAAAGCACATAATTATTAATAATTTAAAAATCAAACTACTAATGTAAAGTATCACCTTAAATGCATCTTAGTATTGTTATTGATGAAAATATGAACATCTAATGGAACTTACCTATCACTCTTCCAATTGAGTAATGAGATGAGTATGCCAATAAGTCGGTACCCCGATTCCTCACTCTGATTTTGTTTTTATTTATGCTAATTTATAAGTCAACCTTTTCAATTGATCAGAAAATCACAATGATGTTATTCAACTAATCATGAAGTAGCCATGATATGGTATTTAGCCCTTCCCACTCACATTTTAACGTATAAATTAAGGTTATAAAAGTCAACCACACACCAATATGTGTTGTCCTAATCATATCAGATTTTAGCCGAGCTTGATCCGTAACTGCATAATAAAATTAATAATAGTCCTTAGAAAGGTTATCTCAATTTTGGGCTCATTTGGCCCAAAACTGACTTGAGGCCATTTTGGATTGCACTTACGTTTTATCAGGGACTCCGTTTGGTACATTTGGTACCAAGCGCAATGCGCAACCCAGACAAGCTCCATTCTGGATGAGCGTTTTTACAAACGTCACTCATTTAGGGGTCAAATGGACATTTTTGAAACGCTAGCTCAACGAGCATTTGAGCAAATGGATGAACTGTAACTATGATCCAAACCATTCTTGAAACTGCGCAATATTTTCCAAAATGGCCAAATTTGGCTGGAACCTCCTGAAAATTTGTCAAATTGGCACCCAGCAGCCAATTATTTATTTCCAAAGAAGAACGGTCATTTGACCCAAAACTGACTGAAGTCTGAAAATGTCCGATATTTTCCAGAATGGCCATATTCAGCTGAAATCTCATGAAAATTTGTCGATATTGACACCAAGTAACCAATTTTTCCAAAGAAGAATAACTCCATAACTCGTATTAGAAGAAGAGGTGCTTAAAACAAAAGGCAAAGACACTGAATTCAATTATCACTTCATTCCTGAGAAGGATTTCCTTTGGCATAGCCATTATTGCATACCAACTTGGTTTGGTGTCCCTCATAAGATCCGTCAGATTTGTTGCTTTACTCTACCAATCTCCCTTTAAGACGGATTCAGGAAAAGGGAAAGGAAAAGGAAAATATGAATTCAGATATAAATAAGCTTAATTTGGGAAGATGATATTTTGAAATCGACTACAGCAGAGACAGTCTAAAGGTTTGCACCCAGTCTATATTGGCACCCACTAGCCACAAACTCATTCCCACCGGTTAATCTCAAAAAAAAAAAATCCGATATTTTCCAAAATGGCCAAATTCGGCTGAAACCTCATGAAAAATTGTCAATATTGGCACCCAATAGCCAAATTTCAAACTTTTCCAAAGTAGACCAGCATAGACATCAGACAGTCTAAAAGTTTGCCAAGACCGGACAAAATGACTGGATCTTGTTTTTCTTCAAAACCACGCTTTCAAGAAATAAAACATATATATGGTAGAGTTTCTATTACATAAATCAAACTATATATTATTGAAAATTCTAAATGGTTTAGTTCTTTATTCTCTTTCGTGATTATGGCCTCAGACCGGTAACTTTTCGCACTCGAGAGCGAGAGCTGAGCATTAGTGATTATTTGGGGGTAGGTTATGACTGATTCACTTTTTAGGTGTTGGAATAATACAAAAACTTAATTATCACCGCAACCGGGAGTTGTGGTGTAGGGACAAAGACTTCTACATGCTATCTGAGTGAAATTGCCTACCATTTTATCTTCACAAAATAATATCCAAAAACGCTAACCCAATCTAAAACCCTAACCCTAGCTCTCCCATCATCATCTTAACTAAAACCCTAGCTCTGCGCCACCTCCTAGCTCCTCCCAACCCAACCCATCACCTGTTGTTGCACTACCCCATAAGGCATCTCTAAGCAGCAGCCGACCAGCACTTGATATCCTCCTACATACTCATCCAGCGAGAAGCCACCCTCCTCAGCTCCCATCTCCAACCGCCCTCTGTGACTACTCCAGTCGCATCCGATTCCCCTAACCACTCCCTAGCTTTGTTGATTCCATCGCCACATGTTCATCATTCGCTACCCTCCCTACCAAGAACCACCAGATGACCACCTTCCTCTGCTAGCATTGCCTCAAGCCCTACTCTTCCTCAAAAACATTTGATTGTCAACCTACTCCCCTAGTTGCTCCTTTTCCTAAACCTTAGCCTCCTAACACCCAAACCCTAGCCAAAAGACAAAAAACGTCCCCAAACCCTAGTAGTCACCCTTGGCCTTCAAAACCATAAATCCCAAAAGAACCAGATGCCACCTTTAACCTTCCTTGACCAAGTCGTTCTTTACCATGGTTGTCTATTGATGTCATTTCTTATTGCTCTTCACGAATCAGGTTTATATGGCTCGTCTCAAGGAATAACAGACATCTTAGCACATGAAATTGTCAAAAATAGGCAAGAGTAGACATTAATATTAGACACATTAATAGTAGACAAAAGGATATATCCTATATCACCTCAAGGAGTGGAGGCACAAGATGGAGGCAGCTGTAGTACACACCACCACAAGAGTCTATTACTCTTGTATACAAAGAACATATTGTCATTTCCAAGTTCTGGTAGGGTTTAGGGGTTATATTGTATGGACATGAATACGAGTCGTGTCATATCCCTGCCCATACAATATAACACCTAAACCCTAACCCTTTCCATTTTTTTGATAGAAAGCATTAGGTAAAGGGGTTATATTGTATGGACGCAAATACAACAGACTCAAATCTCAAATATGGATGCAACGACAGAGACTTCAGTATTTTGGTAGGGTTTGGACTCCATTCCTTACAATAAATCAATTTCAGTAGGTCCCTAGATACATACCCTTTAAGATGTGTAAAGATGGGATCAAAGCAATTCTGAAATTATTTTATCAAGGGCTTTCAAATGATGAATATAAGTGGAATTTCTTGTGTTTGTTTCATTTTGATCTAGGCTGTTATTTTATTCTGGACTTTTCTGTGGAGTTTCTGCGGAAAAAAACAAGGAAGTTCTTTTGTCAGTTATCTCTATGTACTTGCTTTACTTATTTACCAGAGTGAGAACATGACTAAGATCCACCAGAGTGGGAAGATGGATGTGGGCACCGTCAGGCTCGAGCGCATGAAGGTGGATGAGGGCAGTAATGGTAACGATGGTGCGGAGGTAGATGATGGTGGGCGGTAACACAAGCATGGACGTGGATTATGTAGTATCGTAAGCATCTTGATCACCAATACCAAGTATTGACTATGGAATGCTTGCTATTTGTCATGTTATGAATAAAGAAAAAAAACATGAACCTATTCATTGAAACCAACTTACCAACATAAAACTACATAAATAATTTACAAGATAATGTTTAAAACCTTTCATTCCTTGTATGATAATAAAAGAGGGAAAAAATCAACTTTTTCCGAGTGTCAAAACCCAATATTCCGATACTACAGTCTGAAATCGCCGAAACCGGTACTTGTAGAGAGAATGCAATACCATTATTGACACTGCTAATTTAAACCTAGGTGTATAGTTGGATAATACATGGAAAATAACAGCACTTTGGCCCCCTTGTAACATAAATCCCTTAACATCGTTTATTGGACCATATACCACTTACGATAATCAGGCAAAGGTGACTGTCATACAGAAGAATATCATTGGTAGTATTCCAAAAGCATTTTTGAAGACAGTGAGGGGAAAAAGCATACTACGGGTAGGACAAAAAGGGTTACTTGTTCTTGAAGATCAGGTACAGAATCCACCTCTGCATCAGCCATTTGACTACCAAAGTGTCCCTCTAAATCCCCATTTGTATGCATGCCACTTGGTTCTTTTGAGTTTGTTTCTGGCAGTAATGGTCCAGGATCATGCTTGAAGCTGTATAGCTTTGATGCCAAACCCTTGGAATCCTTGAAACTGAGCCCTTTGGATCTTTCCTCCATGGCAGCTAAAATTTCTGGCCTATGCTTGTTCCTTAATTCTTGTAGCCTTACTTCACTTACAGCCTGATAACCCATACAAGCTGTCAGGACAAGCTGGCTGCTGTCAAAGGTTGAACCGGCAAGAGATTGCAGTAGTGTAATAGCATCTCCAGCATCCTTTGTGGTCACCAATGCAGGGCCTACACAACAATAGAAAACTAATATGTCTACTCAATGTGTAGAAAGAATACATTTCTTTTATATCCATGAGACCAAAAATGACTTAACCAAAAGTGATTTACCAAAGTACCATATAACTCCATCAAAGCAAGGGCAGTTCTAAATAGCATCACACGATTCCCGTCAAAGAGAAGCACATCCCACACACGAAGAACTGAATTATAAACACCATCACAGACAATAAAGTTTTGCTACAAAGATATAAGACTATTTCATAACCTTGAAATTCCTTCTGGGTTTGAAGATAAATGACAAGGCAATATCAACTGGTTTGTTTCTCAAATAAAAATCCAAGAGAATGAAATAAAACCTGACCACTTTCCCAGGGAAGCATGTTCATGAAAATTGAAAGGAACCAAGCTCCAGAAACCCATGCCACTTCCACCCCCAAGTAGTCTAGATGATTGACTACAAAAGTATCAACAAAATTGTTAGAAGAATCTGACATATGCTCACCTTGTAAACATGTATTCATATATAAATTGAACCATATATCCGTATATACAATTAAAACCGACCTAATTTTGGAAATCTCTCGCGCACTAAATCCTCGAATACAAGTTGATCCACCTGCAGAAATATGTTAATGCATGAACTCCATATTACTTACGAGTAATGCTTTCTTTATAGATTGCAAGTGAAAAAAAATTCAACAGGACAAGCTGAACACTAACAAGGAAAGGAAGGTTGGAAGCCATTCAACTCCAAAACAACAAAAATCTATAAAACACAAATGCTACCTGAGATTCTATCATTTCTTCAGAATAGTAGCCATCAAAGTAGTCATCTATTATACCCATTAAGGTCCTGACAATAATCATTTCATGTTGTTACAATAAAAAAAAATATCATATCAAATAACTATACCTGCACATGCAAACTTACCAAAATGCATTTTCCTCCGGCATCAGCAACAATAACAAACCTGCAAAAAAATTCATGGCCTGTCAAAATTATGGCAGACCATGAGCAGTAAAAGAATTAAGACACGGTAAAATAACATAAAATAAGAGATACAGAACATTAACAAGAAAATCAGTAGTAAGTGATGCTGAAACAAAAAAAATGCTAGTTCTAACTGAAAGTGACGGTGCATAACCGGTACAAAGTGAAAAAGTTTATGAAAACTAAAAATACACCTGCCATGCAAGACTTATACCTAAATTAATAAATAATGTGAGAAGAAGAGTAAAACAGTGTATATACTTATCACCTTATTCAAATATTATGAGTTTAAAATTCAAAGAAAGAAGAAAAGGAAAAGAAAAAAATGGAACTATAGATTGTGATAGTTCCCAGAATAGTAAACTAAAGCAAGAGGAACACTATCTCAATATTACAGTAATCTACCTTCACTTTTTGATAACAATACAGATGAGCACCAAAGCATGATACAGATAAATTTGAGTGACTTGGATTTATACAAGTAATAAAAGTCAAAATAAATTCTCTTCCTGACTTTTCGCTCAAAATTAGATGTAGTACAGCACTATCTATGCATGTTCGGGGTATGCGTCTCCTAGGGTCCAGTGTCTAGCTTACTGCTAATTCAGCCAACCTCATATTCACCATCATCCTTAAATTATACAACTCTTTAAGGAGCACTGAAAGTTTAATGGATTCCATAACAAAGACCATGAAACAAACCTAAACTCAAAACATACAGCTATGACTAGTTGACATGGGTATGGTGTCGAAGTATGAGACAGAAATGGGGTGTCAAAACCTGGACAGGGGACCGTGGCTATATACGTCTCTGTCTAACAAAATATGTGCATTGTAACATGTCTGTATTTACATGGTTAACGTGGTGTTTCAGATATAAGGAACTCAACAAGTGTGAAAAGTATTTGAAATCTTATAGCATTTGCTAAAAAGGGGTTCAAGACACTTCATTATTGAAAATTTTGTATTTCACAGAAAGATGTCATATGTCATCGTAATAGAGTGAGTTCTGCAAAATAAAATAAAAAATACACTAAGGAAGTTCTTACCCAACTATATCACATGGTACTCACAATTCACATGCAAAACATGGAAGATACGTAATGAACTCAACAGAGCACATAGAGCAATCATAGTTTGCATACTTTGGAGGTGACAAAAGAGTTGGGAAGTGTTGGGTGAATGAGTGAAAAATATAGAACTCAACAGAGACTTCCAGATTTAGGTCCCTCGTACTGCACCAAAAGAGAGAAGTACCAAATATCGTGCCATAAGCCCTATAATATAGTATGAGAGTATCAAGTGCAGAAACTTAGAAGTGACATTTGGAAAATATGAAGCAGAAACTATGAAACACACGGGTACAATGCCAACTCAGTAGGACAGTAAAATAATTTCTAAATCTGCACGCGTGTGCAGGCTAACTTACAACTGAATATCATAAAGTTTCACATTTTTGCAGCTTGCTACCATGAACTTCCATCTTTGCAAGTTATTACCATGAACTATCCCTTTTCTGTAAGTACCATGAACTATTACTAACATTGCAACTTAATACCATAAAGTATCGTCAGTTCACAGTATTAACTTAGAAAATAAAAGAGAGTTCATGATATTAACTAGCAGAAAAATTAATAGTTCATGGTATTAACTTGCAAACTTGAAAGTTCATGGTGGCAAGTTGCAAAAATGTGTACGTTCATGGTATTATACACATTACACACACATACACACACAAAAAAGCCAAGCAACCTATGTTGCTTGGAAATTCCTCCATAGGACCATATGCATATCCATATCTGTATTTGACACGTATCTGATATAACACATCCCTGAGACTCAAGTTGGATATGGGTCAACGATGTCTATATGCTCCAAAGGGACAAAAACATGGTTGAAAGTGATTTTGCATTGTCGTGTTAGTACCAAATAATTGAAATGTGTGAAAGTAAATTTTCCTTACATAAATCTTTCCTAGAAGGTTTTGAAGCCTAGTTGCTACCTAAAACATTAGATATTATTAATATCCAATCTATAAAATATGCATATAGATATGCTTTATCTAAATGTATCTATACCGTACATGGGTCCTATATGTTCTTAAAATGTCGTATTTGGAATTTGTATCATCTGAATCTTTTTTCGTCTCTATACAATCTGAGTATAAATTTCTTCGCCACAATCATGAAATGAATTTTAGTCGAAAAACTATGTAGTTACAGGTATTTTAAAAGACAGTCACAACCAATGAGATGCAAAAGAAAAATATCTACGAACTACCCGAAATTAAAATAAAAAATAAATAAAAGTTTGAGCACCAGCGGTACGTACCCAAGGGTACCAATGTACACATTAATGGAACACCTTACTAAATGAAGTAGCTATGCTTAGGGTAAATATTGACAAGACTTATTCAACACCACCTATTTTAAACCTCTATATATTAACACCATTAGATGATAAATTAATGTATTAGCTCTTGGCTTATTGGTTTAAAACTGCTTATGTGCTACTATCCAACTTTGCTCTATTTACAAAGAGATTACTCATTGAGGATGATTATTTTTCTCTAAATGATTTTGGCAAGGTTTGCAGTATCGATATTGGAATCAGAGCCTTTCTATAAGTATCAAGATCGACAATATCGGGATTATCGATGACTTTGGATAGGAGTATCGAATTTTTGGGTATCAAAAAGCAAATAGTTATTAGTAAATTAATACAATTTTAGAAAAAAAAATTAATACATTTAGGTATAATTTTAATTATTTCACAACTTGTTTCTTAGTAATTTTAGAATTGAACAAAATATTAGCCACCCTTACAGTTTGGTTACCTACCATAAATAAGTTTTCTTCTTTTACATTCTTTTACAACCTTACTATGCTTTTATGCCATTGATGACCGGTCTTTTTCGTTCAATTTTCTTTACCGAATTGATTGAAAAAGAGACCTCCAATATCCGTATCGGTCAGTATATCAGAACATGCCAAACCGTTCCGTATCGACCTTATCAGATCGGTATCGGCCGATAATGTAAACTATGGATTTTGGACACAAACTCATATGAGCATCAAAATTGTTCCTCTAGTCACCACATTTAAAATTAATTGTTCAAGTAGTCACCACGTTAGATATCTACATTATCTTGATGCATAGAAACTGATTAAGAAATCTTAATCAAGCAATTAACAATCTACTTTCATTAAAGACATCCTACTACTCCCGGTAGTAATTTGGATGATAAACTTGTGGAATGTTATCAAAATCAAATCAAATCGTAAAATCATTAAAGACATCCTACTACTCCCGGTAGTAATTGTGAATCGTAATATTCTTGATTAAATCTATAAACAAAATCAAACAAATATGAAAAAATATAGACAATTCAAATATAAGAGATAACATGCATAATTGACAAATAGATCTACAAAACAAGTAGGTTTTAGCATATATCATGCATAAAACAAGTCAACCGACTCAAAACTGTAGTTAATAAGATACCACAATATTAAAAATCCAAAACATTCCTTTCCTTAAACATCTTCATCACTAGAACTTGAGAGGGTCATTATTGGAGTCATTCATGTATGAGATGTTGATCTTCGTTTCATCATCCTCATCGGAAGGTAACACATCTTCATCTTCATCTTCATCTTCATCTTCTTCATCTTCCAAGCTCACCGCATTCTTCTTTTTGCCTTTCTTGTTGTGGAAGATATCTCTTAGTCGATTGGTCATCTCTACTTCTTTCTAGTAGTAGAAGTATCATCTTTTTTATTCTCAAAGCAACCAGTCTAATGTTTCCGATCCTTGTCCACAACCATTCAATGCTCCCACGTCACATCTTTTTTTCTTTCCCATCTTCCAAAAAATGAAGAGAAAAAGGAGGAAATACATCACATTTTGAAAATCACATCAAACGGAATTACGTAAGTCACAGCAACCACGTGTTTCTATCTTTCCTGTGTTGTAGAAGTCTACCGCAACAAATGAAAATGGATTCAGATAATCGAGGAGGAAGAATAGGATTTTTTTTTCTCAAAACATTAATTTTAAAAGGTTAAAAGGAGAGAGCACACAATAGAAAGATTTGATCTAATAGAATATGAAGAGTAGCATAATAAAGTATATAGCAATTTAAAATTACAAAAAAGACCTCTATTTCAAAAAAAAAATGTTAAAATATGGTCTGAGGTTAGTTTGGGTCCGTTGGGTCGGGATCACGCAATCAGGGTCAGATCCCGATTCTACGATCCAAGTCCACTTCCTCGTCTAGGCGATCCAATCATGGGATCTCGATCGCCCTCGATCTTAAAGGAGGTAAGAGTGTTATCAAGACGGGATTCTCATTCCTTGTTCACTCTTTGTCCTAATACGTCGTAGTTCACTCTTTCGTCTAGATGAATGCAATATACAAAAGTGTATCACCTTCTTGATTTTATAATATAGGGGAACTTGAAGGGTACTACTTGGCCGCATGAGCTTAAACTACATAGCCAAAAGGTAGGTCTACCTATCGCCAACTAGCCGTCTAGGGTTTATTGCATGACCACCTTATGCTCATAGCTACCTTGGCCTGGAATTTAGCACAAACATAGGGAGGTTGACATCAAGTTGGTAGTCGGTCATAAAAAGTTTCTTAAATCTTTTATATAGCTTTCTTATGCTCCATAAGCGACCCACATTTTGATGGAAGAAGGCGTGGATGATGATGATGATGAAAAGCGATAAGTTATAACAAAGATGTTTACAATTCCCATTTACATGAACACAAGAACCGCTGCTCACAGCTAAAGCCAAGTACCTGGCAATACCCAACTGATGGATTGTGGCGAGCATATGCCGTGAGTAGACGCCTCAAAGCATTTCTCCCGTCCTCGTCTAAAGCAGGATGCCCTGGAAAAGTTCTGGGCAAATCCTGTACAACCAAAATACAAGTCATACCAAACAAACATACTTCTTATAGTTTCAATTAGGTAACAACAAATCCACGAGTTCATGTTAGGTGCATCCAATAACCTTCTCAATCTGTCCTTTCCACTTCTCAGGTTTCGTTGGTGCATCTCCATTTTCAGTTGCTTTGCTATCTTCCGGATTCAAGAGATTTTGATAATAACCCTCGACCCGCCGCATTCTCACACCCACAAAGGCTTGCCATAGCTGTTGTTAAATAGCAGACTGATGAACCTCAAGTTACAATCAACAAGGATGAAACAAATCAACAAATTTCAATTGCACAGTATTGACTCCACCTCTCCTCTGAGAGCCATCGGCAGTCCCCCGTGAACCATGCACTCCAACTCCTCCTTCCAAGGAAAGAAAGGCTCCTCGGAAACCGGATTTGCTTCCACATCCTCTGCGCCACAGTCATTAGCTGGATTCACTTCCGCATCACCAGCCCCACCATCATTAGCCAGATTCACTTCCGCATCACTGGACCCACAGTCATTACCTGGACTCACTTCAACGCCATCATAAAACTCTTCCTCGGAACCCTCTTCGGAGGTTCCTCTCGTGGATTCCCCTTCTTCGATCGGCACCAGGTGTGTCATACCTCTTCTCCTAACTTTGTGATTTTGGTAGTCAGACACATTTCTCGACTTCTTCACGCGGGCACTCATGAACTGCTCGATAGGGCCAAGCAAGGGTCTAATCTCAGCCCAGATTTGAACATTATTAGCAGTTCCTTCCTCTTTTGTCTCCTCTTTTTCCTCCAAACCATCAAAATCACTGTTCTTCTCAGCCAAGTCCTCATCTTTCTGATCGACAGAGGACTCCTCCACCGCTCTGACGCAGGCATCCCCTTCCTCAGAAAGTTTCCTATTGGCAGAAGACACCCCAGCCAATTCCACGGTGGCATCCTCTTCCTCAGAAGGTCTCCGATCAACAGAAGATTCCCCAGGCGGTCCGACTCCGGCACCCTCTTCCCCAGAAGGAATCTGCACCAATTCAGCCTGCCGATCCAAGAAGTCCTTCCATCTCCCCGATCTCTCCTCTTCCTCTTCCTAAAACCAAAATGGAAAGAAAAAAAATGAGAGCTCAGTGACCCAAAAGAAATCCAAATTTTCCCAAAAATTGGCGGAAAAGGCGAATTCAAGAGCATTATGCCTTGTAGATTTTGGCGTACTCTCTGTATCTCTGCAGGTGCTGTGGCCGAACCGCGAATCCATATGCATCCCTGTCCCAAAGTCCCCAAAAATCAACATAAATAAAAAGTCAAAGAAAAACCTAAAAACTTGGAAATTCGAACGCTGATACAACCTGGACTCAACTTCCATAGAAAGAAGTACGAGAACGAAGCGAAACACCATTCCTAATCCTTCTTCCTCGACGTCATCATCGGAGCCAAAACCCTAACCCTAGATTCCTCGAAACCCTAGATCCGAGAAAGAATGGAGTGGAGGAGAGAGAGAAAGAGGACACGTGGCGAATGGTGACTGACCTCTTGTGCTGGAAAGTGGCGATAGGAAGAAGAAGCCAGTGCCTCGCCTCCTTCATCTCCGCCGCCTATTTCTCCGATTTCGGTGCGGAGTTTGTTTCTTCGGGGGAGTGAGATGGAAAAAAAAAATTAAAAAGGAGAGCGCCTTTTGTGATCCGTTATTTGAAAATGGCGGTTTTTCATATTTGGACGGCAGTGGAGAACTGTGGCAGGGGTGAGCATTCGGTTTAATCGGTTTAAACTGAACCGATTTTTCCAAAACCGAATAAATCGAATTCAGAATAAATCAAACCAAAACCGAATCGAGGTTGAAAGAAACCGATATAAACCGAACAGATTTAATTGGTTCGATTTATTCGGTTTAATCGGTTGGACCTTTTTAATGGTCCGGACAGTTGGGCCATTTTTAATGGGCCTAACAATTAGGCTTATCCTATTTGTTTCAAAAAAAATCATACACAAAAATTCAATAAAAGTCAACCCAAAAAAATATAACAAATACAAACTGAGCAAAGGACAATTTTCAATGAGCCTAACAGTTTAGTTAGGCTTATCTTATGTGCTTTAAAAAAAATCATACACAAAAATTCATAAAAATTCAACCCAGAAAAACATGACAAATAACAAATACAAACTAAGCAAAGGACAACCAGCTTTCTTTCTTAATTTTGCTTTACAAATAGTTAAGTAAACAACCGACAGGGAACAAATAATTGCAACAATACGAACACATAGTTCAACTTAAGTAATGAACAGAAGAGAAAAAAAAATTGAGGACTGAGCTTCCGTTGTCTTATGATGCAGCATCCACTAAACAAAGGGTAACCAGCTTTCTTTCTTAATTTTGGCCTTCTGCTACTAGTGTAGCTTCCTTTGTCTTCTGATGCAGCAGCCACAGAGGATAACCAACTAGAGGATAAGCCAACTGTTACGGCATTGCTTCTATACCATTGAAGTTCCAATTTGTTTAGTCCACCATACCAACATCAACTTACAAACTGGTTGTGCCTATACAAATATTAGAATGGAAGACCTAGATTAAATTATAGAAACTTGAAACCTCAAATCAACTTACAACATCAATATATGATGACATACCAACATCATATACTTACCGTTAAGTCACATATTTGAAGTTCTTATGCAAAGATTTACACCTTCAGAAGATGAAATGGCTTAAAACAATATACACCTCCAGATATTTACACCTCAAATCAATTTACAAACTGAAATGGCTTGAAACAATATTAACAATGTTAGATGCTATAGACCAGACTTGTAATACCTTAGAGAGTGCTAAGAGAAGTCATCCTCCAACTCATCACCATGCTGCTGAAGTACACGACAGAAGTTCTTCATCCATGTTACCACGTACTTGCCCAAAAAAAAAGACATTGAAAAGAAAAATATAAGCCATATTACCATGTACTTGCAATAAAAGTAGATATGAAAGATGTTAAAAGTTTTGTACCATGTACTTCACACAAAACTTACCAACATCTCATAGTTTTTAGGACTCCAATTTGGAGCAAGAGATGACCCAAATACCGCATGATGGAACAAGAGATAATATATTTTGAAGTTTTTGAAGGCTCAGATTGACAAGTTGTGCATCAATAGATGCAATGTAGTATATATCCACTACTCACTATTGCCATCTTATCATTGCCCTCACTTCATATTTGTTAGCAACTTATCTCATAAAATAAGTGCAGTATAGTAAAGATTGAAAATTGTCTACTTATCTCATAAAATAAGCAGTGCAGAATCCAGATTCAAAATTCAGAGCAGTGCATAATCCAGAACAGAATTTAGTGGAGTGTAGAATCCAGATTGCATAATCCAGAACACAGAATCCAGTGTAGAATCCAAAAAATAGAACCCAGAGTAATAGAGTGCTTAACAGTTACAAACTTATAGTCCAAAACAAATGAGTGCATAATCCAAAATCCACAATACAGTACAAAATCCATAATGCATAGTTACAGTCCAAAATAGATTAGAGTACTTAACAACAGTTAATAGTTACAGTCCATCCTTTTTAAACCTCGTTTGAGGTTGAGACCATCGGCATTTGACTTAAATCTATATAAAAAAAAATCATAAGTCAATATGTAATCTTCATGTTATGAAATACAAGTAATAAAAATTATACCTTTTTCAAGTTGATCAAGAGATTCGTGACAATAGATTGATCGAGATCCAACCGAAACCAATCTTGCAAACATATGAGACCTTGAGCAATCTTAGGATTCAAAGAGCTCCTATATATATCAAGCACCCGACCACCGATACTAAATGCACTCTCCGAAGCCACCGTAGATATCGGAACTGCTAACACATCACAGATCATTCTAGAAAGAACGAGAAAGCGAGGTGAATTAATCTTCCACCAAGTCAAGATGTCAAATTTTGGATTCTCATTTTCATCGGCTTCAGTAGGCTCAAGAAGATAACGATCCAACTCCGACTTGCTATCAGAACCACCCATTTTCATTTTAAGGCTCTTATATTGAGCCTTCATCATATTTTTCAAGTTAAAAAGTGGTCGATCTTCTACAATTGAAGGTTCAAGTAGATCATTAGTAGTTGAAGAAGCAACTATAGGTGCATAGATCTTTTTGTAGGCTTCAAACATAGAATACGCAACCGCTTTCATCTTCTCTATCATGGTATCACCCCTAGAAGGCCCATAAAGTTGATAGAGCCACCATTCCACATACGAAAGCTTTTGGCCTTGAGATTAGAATTTGTTGTCGAATTGACAACAGGGTCATTTGTTGCTTGGGAACTCGTCCCCCCTAACCCCAACTTTAAGCTCAATAGGATCCATTTCATTCGACATCTAAACAAAAAAGTGTCACGACCCGTACCCGTTTTTTCGGATACGAGACGTGTCCAAGCCAGCCTACGCCGCAGAGTCACGGTAGAACGTTGTCACGGCCAAGATGCTCAAAATCAAAAAAATGTAACATTTATTGCTCATTCACATTTCTAAAATTTATTACAACAGTTACAAGATTTATATTTAAAGAAAAGTACAAGTTCTTACAAGTAATGAAAATGATATCATTTCTATCTAATTTCTAGATTTTGGTCTACAAGTACACCCGTATCTCCCATGTTAAGTGAAGCACAGCTAACCTGAAAAATATTGGTTTTCAGTCAGGAATGGAACAAGCACACAAACCGACGGCAATGCGAAAACACAATAGAATTTACAAGACATGAAAATAACATATGAGAGATAAAAACTGGAAAGTAACTGATGACATGGCAAGTGGTGAAGAAGACAAGGAAAACTAAAAAATACAACTATCTATGTGATTTGAAATATCAGTTTCGACATATGAACGGCTAGGGGGTAAATCCGATACCTTGTCGTGTGTAGATGCTATTCTCTACGAAAGACACGGGGGATAGTTCTGGGTAGTCCACATGTCTACTAAGATATTTTCTCCCCGAATACTACTCATGGACTCGAACAAGTCACAAAACACAAAAATACGATAATCAAGAAATAATGTATGTAGAGATCCATGACATTAATCTGTATAACAATGTGTCAACAAACAAGATAACATATGCATAAATATGAAATGGAAAGACTACTATGAATAGAAAGCAATTAAAAAGTGTACTTGCCTGAGGTCCTTTGCTGGTAAAACCGATAGTACAACCACTCAGATGAGTCACTAAAGTCAA
>JANAVB010028844.1:40000-75743 GCA_029216955.1 Iris pallida | reverse complement strand
TTTGCTGCTGGGTTATATGGTGTCGAAGTGACATTCTGAATACGGTGCTTATCGCAGATCGGTAGAATGCATGCTTATAACTGTGGACCATTATCATGGATGATCCTCCGCGTAGTCCGAAGCGGTAGATGACGTGATGCTTAAGGAAGCTGATCACGTTTGAAGTCTTAACTTCTGTGAGTGGGACGGCTTCGACCATTTGGAGAAGTAATCGATGATCGCAAGTATGAAGCGATGTCCTCGGGAGAAGGTGGGTGATTGGGCCATGATATCCATTCCCCATGCTTCGAATGGCCAGGATGCCACCGTTGGAGTAGAACTCGGAGGGTTGGTGAATGAATCTGCGTGGACTTGGCAAGCTTGCATTTTTGGCATAGTCTATTGCGTCTGCCACCATCGTGGGCCAGTAATAGCCCATACGGCGAAGGCGGTCCTGTAGCTTAGGGCCAGGCTGATGGGCCCCACAGACACCATCGTGAGCTTCTCGTACAGCTTCTTTGGCTTCTGCGTTTGACAAGCACCGGAGTAATAATCCGTCGTAGATCGTCGTACAGCATGCATTTTTTTCTCTATGTCGTAGAAGAATCTGAGAGAACGCCGTCTGATGGAGGTGGCTTCCTTGGGTTCTCCGGGAGGATGTCGTATACGACGAAGTCAATGAACGTGTCTCCAGTCTGGTGTTTCGTCGACCGTCCGGGCGGAATAGCTCGCCACGAATTGAATATTGTTCTTGGGACAGACCAGTTCGTGGCCTATCACCTCAACGAGTGATGCGCTTGGTTCGGCACTGCTAAGGAAGCGGCAAGGCCTGCTAGGGCATCGGCTTCGATATTTTGAAGTCTGGGGACGTGTTCGATGAAGAAATCCCTCGAATGAGGAGATAATGTTGATTGCTATTTGGTGGTAGGGGATCATGTCTTCATGGCGGACTTCGTACGACCCCCGAATCTGATTGACGATTAATTGTGAATCGCCGTATGCTTCGAGATATTCTACACCCAGCTCCTTTGCGAGTTGGAGGCCAATGACCAAAGCTTTGTACTCGGCCACATTGTTGGAACAGGGTTCCGTGAGAGAGTAGGCGCGATTGATCACTAGCCCGGTAGGAGAGATCAATACCACTCCAACCCCGACGACGATATTTCCCTTGGGTCCGGTTCTTGAGGCGCCATCGAAGAACATTCGCCATATGTTATCGTGAGTGGCTGTATTCGAATCGCGACCTCGTCTGGGATCTCTTCATAGATTCGGATGACTCCGATCCTGGGTGGGCTGCCAAAAAGTCTGCTAGGGCTTGACCCTTGACAGCCTTCTGTGGGACGAAGATCATATGATATAGGGATAGCAGTATTGCCCAGGTAGCGAGGCGAGAGCTGAGCGCCCCTGGTTTAGTCATGAGGACCCTGAGGGATTTACCCGTGAGATCACATGTATGGTTTGTCCTGTAACAGTGCCGCGTCTTTTGAATAGCGAACACTAAGGCAGGCATTCTTTCTCTCCCCGCAGTGTATCGGTGTTCGGGCCCGACCATCATTCGGCTGAGGTAGTATATGGCCTGTTCGTGTCCTGCGTCGTTATTTTGTGCCAGCAGGGCACCGAGGGAGTGTTCCATTGCTCGTACATAGAGCAAGATAGTTTTCCAGGGACCGGGGCCACCAGGACTGGAGGATTGACAATATTCTTTGATTCATCGAAAGCGCGTTGGCATTCTTCGTCCCATGCGAATGAGACTCCCTTCTTCATGGGTGTGTGAACGGCGCATCGTCGTCGAGAGATTGAAAATGAACCTTCTGATATAGGCTAGCCTCCCTGGAGGCCTCTAAGTTCGCAGAGATTTTTCGGGGGACCCATCTCCATTATTGCCTTGGTTTTCTCAGGGTCTATATGGATACCCCGTGCAGTGATGATGAACCTAGAACTTCCCGCTGGATACGCCCAAAACGACTTGTAGGTTCATCTTTAGGTTGTGGGCTCGCATCAGTCGAATACCGTTTTTTAGATCTTGCAGATGATCCTCCTTGCGGCGACTCTTGACAGCGATGTCGTCGACGTAGCATTCCCTATTTGCACAAATGTTCTCTGAAAATGATACTCATAGCCCGCTGATATGTCACCAGCGTTCTTTAGACCGAATGGCATGACTGTGTAACAGTATGTGCGATCGGTGTTCTAAATGATGTGTGCTTCTCATCGTCGGGGGACATCTTGATTTGATTGTATCCCGAGAATCCATCCATGAATGACATACGTTCGAAGCCGCATGGTTTCATCATGATGTCCGTGATCGGAAGGGGAAATTCGTCTTTCGGACATGCCTCATTTAGATTGCGGAAGTCGATGCAGATTCGGATTTTCCCGTTCTTCTTAAGGACCGGGACTATATTGGCGACCCAGTCAGGGTGTTGCTCCTCACGGATGAAGCCGCTGGCTATCAGTTTATTGACTTCGGCTCGATCGCGTCCATGACGCCCGGGCGGAAGCGTCATTGCTGCTGCTTGACTGGCTTTGCATCCGGCGCGTATATTGAGTTTATGGAGAGCAATGTCGGGATCTAATCCCGGCATGTCGCGTAACTCCATGCAAATACGTCAATGTATTCTCGGATGAGTTCCAGCAGTGATTCTCGTTCCTTGTCTGTTAGGCTTTTACTGACGAAGATTGGCTTCGAGAGGATTCGGTGCCGAGGTTGACCTGCATAACTTCGTCCTCTGTAGGAGGTTCTCTTAGCTCGAACTGCTTTTCCCATTGTGCGTCTAACTGTTGGGCCCACGGCTCAAGCTCGAGAATTTCAGGAATGTCTTCGTCTTCTTCGTAAGCGTCGGCAAATGCCATGTTGACTGATAGGACTTGTCTGAATACGTCCCCAATGCTGTGTCTGAGTCGGAAGTTGGTGACCCGGTTGAGTGTGACTGCCAGTCGCATTCTTTATCTGAGCTTTCAGGGGTCGTAGTTGGCGTTACATACCCTAAACCGCATCGGTTTTGTTATAGTAATTCCGTGGTTTGCCCGCCGGGGCTGGCGTCTTCAAAGGTAACTCGTCCAGTGCCGTAGTTCAGTCCTGGCGTTGTCTCTAGATCATACCCCTGTTTCTGCATGAGATATTTGGATTGAGGGCTATAGAGATACAGAGGCAGTCTTCCGTTAGCTGACCCGAAGTCGACTTCTTCCATGGCGAGGGATGCGGGTGTTCGTCCGGCCGAAGATGATTGGGTGGTCTCTCCTTCGATTATTCGGTAAGCGTCTTCTACTGGAGTAAGTTGGATAGCGGTGTACATATTTGTCACCTGTGTATGTAAGTGAGTGCCTATACCGTGGTCCATAGCATACATGTACATAGCTTGTTGAGTTCGATGTAATTCAAAGATAGCCCTTTATTGATAAAATAAGGTATCTTCTCGAGAGGGATTACATCATCTGTGGAAGGGGTATCGGAGTGGGCAGCCACATACTTGGCTAATTCTGGTTCTTCTTCGGCCACCCCTGTATAAATGAAGACTGGGAGCGACCTAGTCAGCTTGATCTTTAGGGGCTCGACCGGAGGAGCAGGTCGTGGAGTTGTTGGTGGACTAGCAACCCCCAGCTTGGCATCTGACGTAGGGCGTGAAGTGGCTGGTTCGCTGGAAGTGTCAGACCTCGCGTCGGGGTGACGGCCCTTTTTAGGAAGACGTATCGTGAGCGGTCTGTCGGAGGGATTGAGTTTCTCCGCTTGGAGCTGACCGACTCTCGGTAGTCTGATGGTAAAAGGTCCTGGTGTGTGTCTCGGCACTTGGCCAGACCTCGGCAGCCGAATCCTCGCTCTTCTTGCGCCGATAGACTGATTGCGTCCTTACGCAGAGTAGCCGTAAGGGGTGCAGAACTGCCCGATTTGCGAGCCTGGAGATGGATTGTCAGGGGTTCTTCTGATCTTGTGGTCGTCTTGGTGTGAGCTTGCACCTCCTCTTCGACCAGATGCTTCTTTGATTTTTCGTAAAGACATGAGTCTGAGTAATAAGATTCGACCCCCTTGAAGGGATCGATATCAGCAAACTCTGTCCTCACGAAGCCGTGCTTATCGACATATTTGAAGCACTGGTGTAGCGTGGAAGGCACGATCATGTAATCGTGTATCCAAGGCCGCCCCAAAAGGATATTGTAAGAAGTGTCGGCATCTATGACGTAGCAGGTGACTTCTGATTGGAGATCGCCAATCTGACATTTCAAGCGAATCTTCCCTATTGGGTAGCTCCTGCCCGATTGAAACCGCTAATGGCGGTGCTTGTAGGCGTCAGGCGATGCATTGGAATGCGAATGATGTAGCAGACCCTTCGGAATGATGCTTATGGAGGACCCGGGTCAATGTGCATTCGGTCTACCTTTACGTCGCCGATGTATCCAGTGTAGTACAATGGGCGATCATGCAGGTTAGTTTTGATGAGCATATCCTGCGAAGAGATTACGATATTGGGCATTGCACCTGTACACGCACTATCTTGGAGATCTGTAGGCTGATTATCTCCCGCGAGGTTGACCTGAGCCAAGTATGCGTCGGCATTTTGGAGCGCCTCACTTAGAGCTGTGCGGACATCTTTTGAGAGTCTCAGGAGTTCGTATAAGGACAATTTGGCCGGTGTGTTAGCCAATTGCGCCAAGATGTCGAAGTTATAGGGCCTCTCCAGCCCCTGAGGTGTCTCCTTTCGGAGAGATTTGTCGAAGTGAGTCTCCTTCGGCCTAGGCTTGTCGGTCGTTGAAGGCTGACCGGTCCCGGAGTATCAGCGTTTGTGGGCTGCTGATCATTAGTCGGATTCTCGGCCACTGGTTGGGCTTGTGCTCCAGATCGGGTAGTGACGGCTGAGACTTCCCCCTCCTCTGCCGAGGCGGTGCGGCATGATCTGACCTTTCCACTTTTCTTTTTAGAGGATAAAGTGGGCTGAGTCACCTCATGGACTAGGTCCGGATGGACCCACATGATCTCCCCTCGTGATGTGGTGAGGGGTATTAGTCCGGGAGTTTGATCACGGGCAGGCGGAAGGTTAGTGATTTCCATTGTTGCCAGAGGGATGGGCATGACACCGTCTTGAGTCTCTGTTGGAGGGAAATTGCCGAATTGTACGGACACCATGTTGGCTGCTACGGTTACCTCCTCGAAGTCGATAGCCAGAGCGTTTGAATCGATGAGGTTCTGGATATAGCGTTTTCAGTTGGTAGCAGTCGTGTGTAGCATGGTGGACGTAGCGGTGGTAATGGCAGAACTTCGGATTTTCCAAATCAGCAGGCCGAGGTTCCCGCCTTGGTGGAGGAAGCTGAATTCTATCTCCTTGTATAAGCATGTCCAAGATAGGCTTGACGTGGCCGTCTTCGAAAGAATAAGTGATTTGAGGCCATTGTTTGTCCGCTGGCTGTTGCTCGGCTTCTGGGCTGTATCGATCACCATGGCCTGCTTGCCTTTGTTGTCTCGGTTGGAGGGGCTACCCCCATTGTCGTTGCTGGCGTTGGGACGCTTCCCCTTGTTCTCTCCCTCTGAGATATGCAACCCCAGTTGGCGAGCTTTCTTCAATCGTTCCTCGGCACTTGTAGCGCTGATGATAAAGGCCTTCCAGTCCTTGAATTGACTTTCGCCCATCCAGAGACTAATTGTTGGGAGTAGTCTCTTTTGGCAAATTTCAATCAAGGAAGTCCGGGTTGCCAGATGGTAACTTCATTACGGTTTGACGAAACCGCTCAATATAATTCCTTGTCAGCTCTTTCTCTCCTTGGACGACGTCCATGAGGGTAGACATCGTGACGTCCTGCCCTACCTCATAGAACCTCTCCAAGAACAAGCGCTTGAAGCCAGCGAAGGAGTGGATACAATTATCTGGCAGGTTGCGGTACCAATCAAAGGCGACTCCTTCCAGTGCCCCAATGAATAACCGTGTGAGGATGGCGTCCTCATGGGGCAGATGGTCGGTAGTGACCTCAAAGTAAGTGATGTACCGGCTTGCTGAAGTCTTACCATCATATGGGTTGATATTGAACGGCTTATATCTTGGGGGAAAGGCACATCCCTCCATTCAGCTGGGTATGGTTGCCGTATTCTGAGGTCTTGAGAATTTTCTCGGGCGTGTGAACATCGCTCGAAGCTCCTGAACCTCTCTCCTTTACTTCTCTGGGCCTCATCTGTCGCGGTAGGGTCGTTATCTCGGGAGCATTATTGCCCGGTTTGGTGCCGCTGAATTTGAATCTATGTTGTTCGTGGGACCCGTGCTTGTCTGACCAGGTGTCACTCCCTGCAGAGTAGGAAGTGCCGCTTTGATCTCATCTACGGACTTGACCAAGGCATGCAGTATGGCCTCCAAAGTGTCGATACGTTGGCGATCGCCGGAACCACCTTGGCTGTTGTCTGTCATGAATACCGTCCTCACGTGAGGAGTGACAGAAGGAGAGGTGGCGGACATGCCCTCCGAGTCATACTCATGCATTGAGAATCATCGGGATATGTGGGGATGTTCTCTTCAGGTTCGGACTCGGAAGGAACAGTACCCCCAGCTTCAGAACTTGCTTCATTTAGGACGTCCTCGAGGGCGTCGGTATCTGTTGTATCCGTCGGAGGATTGCTTCCTCCAGTCTGTCTTCTTGGAATGTCGGGTTGTCGTAAACGTTTGGAGGAGTGCTACCCCCAGTTTCGACGACCCCCAATGATGTAGATGGCGAACTTCCTACTGTAGCAGTTTTCGTCTTTGAACGGGTGTGTTGGAAGACTCCGTAGAGGATAATCCTTTAGACGACGGCTTCTTAGCTGCAATAGTTGACACCTTTGGACTGGAGATGCTTGTCTTCTTCCCTCTCCCCTCCACGGGGACTTTCCGAGAGGAATTGCAGGAGGCAACGGGAGGTGCCTCGTCTTCCGAGCTCGGATGTTGTAATCTTTGGAAGACGATGGCCGGCCTTCTGTTACTGCCGTGTTGTTGCAACAGCAGTTGACGATAATCTGGGTGCAGTGACGTCCCTGTGAGGACTCTCTGCACGCTGAGGCTCCTTCTCTTTCTTTGCGTTTGTGGAGGATAGCTTCACGCAGGTCAGAGGAACCACTTTGTCCGTTTGCCGCCGGGGCTGGACTCGAGTGGTTTATACAACTTCCCGTCAGAGGCCCGCGTGATACTCAGCGGGACGCCCCGATAGTCAGAGGTTGGGGCAGCTGTCTGGACTTGATGAGTCCCCGCTGCCCTAGACTTTTTCTTTTTAGCACTTGTGGGTGCGTAATAGGAAGAGTCCACATTAGGTATCACAGAGTCTGGATTCTCATCCAGCGAGTGATCAGAGTTAGGACCGCATGAGAGTCGGTCAAAAACTGATCGAGAGAAGCGCGGTAGAGACGCTATGCGGCTAGCGTTGGGTGCCGTGCAGGCTATCTGCATGCGACTGTCTTCTGTTGTGGACGAGTTCTTATGCGGTTAGGAGTCACGGCCGTGCAGGCTGTCCGCATGCGGTTGGCATCTGTGGCCGCATGGGTTTTCTGCAAGCGGTTGACTTTACTAGCCGCATGAATCTCATCCATGCGGTTGGGAACTGTAGCTGCATAAGTTATGCGGCTGACAGAAGTGGCCGCATGAGTTTTCTTGATGTGGTTGACGGTCGTGGCCGCATGGATTTTCTTTCTGCGGCTAATACCCCTCTGCGGTTCGGGTTGAGCAGAGTCCTCTTTGCCCCTGCAAGTCCAGCATCATAGTATTTTCTTCTGCCGGACTTGGGGACAGCAGAGGTGTCTGCGATCTGAAGTGGGGTCGCAGGAGAATCTTTCTCGCCGTCTTGAGCGACCGAGGGTATCCCATCGAGGGCTTGGGGAGGAGCAAATGACTTTGGCCTCCACTCTTTGCGAGCCTTCGTGGTGCGGTGCGTTTCTGGACCGGGCCAGCGTTGCCTTCAGAGAGCATCTCTTCGAACGCCTGTTGGTCGAAGCGGACGACCATCTTCTGTTGTGTGGAGCCAAGTTTGGCTGCATCCGATTGCGTCACCAACTCCTCAGCCGTGGAGAAGTTATTCCCCAGCAGAGTCGCCATCGTGTTTGCCATTGATTGTAAAAGAACAGAACAATTATCGGAGGACTGAACTTAGACTCACAATACAAACTCGCTCGTACAAAGAAAGCCTAGGGACGAAAACCTAGGTACAGCAGACTAAGTACGATTGTTTATTTTTGATTCTGGGGGGACGATAGAGGCTCGGAAAGCGACGGCCGCTCTGCCTTACTCCTTGGACGATCAGTATACAGCCTTGGCTCGGGGAAGATCTTGGCGTTGACGAAGAAAGGCTCTTCTTACTCTCCTCGGGTGGCTCTCCTGGCTTCTCTCTCTCTGTGAGTATCAAGAAGAAAAGGGGAGCTCTCTCTTGTAGATCTCTCTCTTCTTATTTTTTTATTCTTTTGTTACCGACCTCTCTCTCTCTTCTTCTTCTTTTCTTTTTTTTTTTCGCATGGGGAGGATGCTGGCTATTTATAGGAGTGGGGTGTGATTATTAGGGTTTGCTGATGATTATCTGTTTGGAATGTCGGCGCTTCCTTCATTCTATCTGAGCCCTTGATCCTGATCATAATGAATCTCGGCCACTAATGCTGATAGCACCAAATCTTATGGGCAGTTAATGCTGACTGCTTTAAATCCTCGTGATTGATTATGCCAATATTTGATTGCTCGCCACGTGTCCTATTGGCTGATGATAAATGATATGCCTGATCTCGGCAATTATGATAATGGTGTCAATATTCTTATTGGGATTCGGTTGAATCTTCAATGCCACGTGTTTTAATTGAAGGTCCTGCCAGGGCCGCATAGGATGGCCAACACTTGAACCGCAGGGAGATACTCTTCATGAGCCGCATGAGTCAATGCCTCATCGAGCCGCAGGGGACGAACTTTCCGTAAGCCGCATATGCATAGTCTCTGCGAGCCGTAGGGGACGAACCCTCCATGAACCGCATATGTATAGTTTCTGTGGGCCGCCTGAGTTAACATGGTATTGAGCCGCATAGACCGGGCTATGGGTGGACCGCATATGGCGGATTCCTGTTAATCATTTTAGAGTGATTCCTCAAAGAGCCGCATGAAGCTGTTCTCTACTCGAGCCGCATGAGACTTTTGCCACGTGGCAATCTAGGATTTCTGACAGATCGGGTCAGAGATTGTCTTCTTTCCCCGAGGATCTGTCATTATGGCAGAGCCATTATGACGCTTTATCTCAGAGACGTCGCAGCCGTCGAGTCGTGTCAGAGCATTAAATGAGGCCATTACTCCCGTAGCCAGCTGTGGGGGATCACACGTGGCGTCAATTGAGCCGCATGTTCCTGCTGAACCGCATATATCCCCGAACCGCATGAGTCTGAGGGTCTTCTTTCGGGCCGCATGGGGCAACTCCAGTATGAGCCGCATAGGCTTGCTACCCAAAGCCGCATGGCTATTATGCTTTTATTCTAATATTTTCCATGCTTCTACAGTTCCAATCTCGTATTTTTATTTCAATGAAGGCTTTAGCCATTGTTTAACATATATATATATATATTATATATATATATATTATATATATATATATATATGAAAGTATAACATCTAACCTATTACAATATAAACTAACAACATCATGAGCCTACTGAACAACCCAGCTCAAACAATCTTCATAAACTGTAAAAACCAAACCTATCTCACAGTTCAGTTAAGTGTAACTCAACCCTACAACTCAACATAACATTTGAACCCCAAATTCAAGTGAAACTGGAAGAATAGGAAGGGGTATGAGACCACACATGATGTCAGCTAAAGGGGGTGCCATTTGTATCTAAATCAGTGTCTAATTCGTGTCCAATCCCAAGTGTCCAGCTCATATCAGAGACAGTGCAATGCACTGTCTCGTGCACGCATGTTGAGTCCTCTAGGATACGACACACAAATTCGTGTCTCGTGCTCGTGTCCACATGTAGCCTAGGTCTAGGGCTTGGTGTCCATGTGCCTGTATCGTGTCCTAAGTATCTCGTGTTCGAGATACGAACACGTATCAGAGAATACTGTGTGCGTGTGTGCGTGTATGGACGAACCAGTGCGAGTGTCATAACTCACTCGACACGACACCAACTCACCTGAAACTCTGGGAGGGGCCTAACAATCATTGCCCCTTCTTCTATGTCAAGTATCTCTTATCCAAGTGGCGTGTCCACTGTGCATGTAAAACCCCTAAATTTCTACTATATTTTTATTAATATTTGTACGGATTTAAAATTTTGTATTGTACGTCGTGTAGTCGTATTGTACGTTGCGCAAGAAATTTTTTTTTTGTAATTGTTCGACAAGTGCGAATATGTACGAGCGTACATAATTTAGAAAAACATTTTGTTCTATTTTTTATATAGTTTCAAATAATAGATATAATATTAGTTTTGCTATCATTTCTAAGCTTGTTATTTTTACGTCATTTCTAAAAGTTATTAACAATAAATAATATTTTGTATACTAGAAAAGCATAATTATGTATAGAATATTTGTGCTTGGATATATATTTAATAAATGCTTTATTAAGTTTATTTTTAAATAATAATGTAATTTTGAAATTATTATAATAGCATTTTTGGAAAACATATTTTGAAAATATTGTGGCAATTTAAATCTTGATTTAATTTTTGGATTTATTTAAATAGATTAAATTAATATCTATATTTGGAATTTGATTTATCTTAATTGATTTTAAAATAAAAGTAGGAATTAATTAGATTTAAATTGGATTTTGACTTGGATTGGATTTATTGAATTAATTTAAATTAATACATGAATTATCTAATTTGGTTTTAAATCTTTTCCTAATCCTATCCAAATGGGAATTCTCACATCCTATAAATAGGCAGGTACTCCTCCATAAATTTCTACCATCCACAAATTCTCCATCCACCACAACATTGCGTGCATCGTGTCCATGTCTCAATCTTTTCTGCTATTTTTCTCCATTACAGTTACAAAATTGTTCCGTCCGACAACCTCGGACTCGGCTCTTCCCGTGTCTCGCAGGACACGTACCCGATACAACACCAACCCCAGCCTCCTGCCTCACCACGACCAGATACCATCATCAACATCACTGCCACACACCCGCTGCCCCATTGCCACAGCCGCCACCACCTTCTCCACTATCGGATCCCCGCCACCACAACACCGTCAGCACCCAAAACCACACACTGCCGCGTCTCGGCCATACGCCGGAAATCTCCATCGCCCGCGGTTACCACCGCAGCCCGGACTCGCCACACATCTTCACCATCATCGACCAACCCCGTCTCCTGCCATCAACGACTACCGCCGCCGTCTTCACCTTGTCCTGGCCACTCCGGCCAACTCCCAGCCCCGCCACAACCACACTACGCCACCCAAAACCACCACTGCACAAAACCACCCACCGCCGCGGCGACCCCCGCCAATGCCGCCGCGACCACAGACTCCATCACCATCAGTGACATCAAAACAAAGAAAGAAAACCAAAACCCAAATTTTACCTGACCGCCCGACGCAACCAGCCACTAGCAACCGCTTGACCGTCACCTCCACGGAGCGCCCACCATGGCGCCGCCCATCTCGAACCGCTCCTCCTCGAACCCCGTTCCCGCGTACCTCCGACCACCCGACCGGCGACTCCCCAAAACCCCATCCTCCACCTCACGCCGCGTAGCCAACCGACCTCCATGCCTCCCCTTTTCTCCTCCGCCTCGACCGCCACCAGTGGTGAAGCCCCGGCGAGCTCCTCAACCCTTCCCGTCTGCCGCACTCCTTGTGCTCCACCCTCCGTGCGCCGAACGGCGTCACTGCCGCCAGGTGATCCACCGCACTCTGCCGCCTCCTTGTGGTTGACCGCCGTCGTCTTCTTCGTGCCACCACCTTCCGTCTAACCCCGGCCAGAAAAACCCTGATTGCCTGAGCCACCCCTTTTCCCCCGTAGCTCCGGCCGAAACCCCCATCTCCGCTCTCTTCCTCCTCATCTCGTTCTCAGTCTCTTCCCCAAATTCCTTTTTCCACTCTTTTTCTCTCTCTGTTTCTTAATAGAGAAGACCTCCATTTAAGACTCAACATTAGCAATCTATGATTGCTACATTTTTTATTTATTATTTTATTATTTTATTGTTTTACTTTTCCTAACTTCCTAGGAATGCACACAGTATGCGTTTCATTAAAAATTTATTTTTTTGGGGCATTAATGCCTGTTACTACTTTACTATCATTAATTATCAGTAGGTACTATATAGTAAGTATATGTGGGTTAGTAATATATATACAAGTATAAAATTTGTAAAATGCTCTTAAGTTTATTTATGTGTACTATTTTATTAACTATGTGCATATTAAATAATTTCTGAGAAATTGTTTTTAGCAAAAGGCGTATATTATTGGGTTCTACACATAATTTCGATCTCGATATCATAGAGTATATTATTTTATCTATTTCATCTATAACTTTGGCTTTGGGTTTAGTATGATATTTAATTTGAAATATTTTCAAAATATGAGATTATTATTCTATATAGAGATTTTATATAAAAAAAATAAAATATTTATAGGGATTTTCTCGATTAAAAGATAGTTCTTTAAAAGTTTATAATATCTATTATGACCTAAGTAGTTTATACATTTTTAAATAAATATACTTTCTAAATAAATTTTCTATATTTCAAGTAGTTATCTAGAAATATTTTGACCCATAAAAATATAGATTTTTACCTAAAATTGTATTTTGACAAACTTAGAGTTTTTAGCCAAATAATTTTTTTGTTGACTTAAAGTGTTTTTAATAATTATTTAAGACTCCAACTAGTTTTCGAATCTATTATAAATAGTTTCTCTCTCTATATATATTATATATATATATATATATAATATATATATATATATATATATATATATATATATATATATATTAATTCCTTCAACTATCCTTCCACCCATAACTAAATCCCATTACTCCTATTCCCTCGCCAATTCAAGCCTACCTTATGTCCACCCCAACTAATTTGACCCTTCTGGACCCAATGGAAATGTCTTGTGCCACCATCAGAGGTCCCCTTGTGTAGTTGTGACACCAAAGTCGCAGTTCATGCCACCATGATTATCGCAGCACACCAGGCGTCCTACCAGGCAAGACACCTTGCCATTTGCTGTTTATTTATTTTAGCTCATATTTTATGCATTATTTATTTTCTTTATTCAAAATAAACTGTGATACATTGCATAACCTGTTAGAACTTATTGTTTATTTATATTTCCTGCTATGTATTATTTTTCTTACGCATTAAACCTAGATTTAAGGGACCAACTTGTGTGTTGCATTCATTGGCCTTGACACGTTGTACCACGAAGTTGTGTGTCGCATATAGAACACGGACGTACATGATTGGCTGGCCACCAGTACGTACAAGCCGTGCGATAAGAATAACCGCTAATAGAGATTGCATGCTAGTTTGACTTAGCGGTTATAGTAGTTTTGTGTTGTGGATACAACACAGTAGGCATTGGGCGGGGATGACAATTCCTTAGCGTATGGGCTTCGATGCACTTTTCCTTGTGACCCGGATTCTCTGCTGAAGATACGGGGCTGATGACCCATGATTATTGACGGCCATCGACGTTCTGCGGAACGTTATGCTCTTATTGATTGGGCCTCTAGTGCCCCAAGGGGGAACTATGCCGATCCTATTTAGCCAGGGCCCATGCGTAGGAAGGATTGTTCTTAACTACATTTCACTTAGAACGGTTAGGCACCTTTATCCATTAGGTACGAGTACTTTTGGTTTGGGTACTTGTATCTGACCGTGGCTTAGAACAATAACTTGTCGCAGATTAGTTCGTCACATCTTGTCCTTGTTTGGTTGTAGGTGTGACTTACTACTTCGATGAGAAGGTATTGAACCTTGTTGGGGTCCGGATACCATATTGGATTCATAGCAGGGAAAGATACGTCACCGTGAATTAGTTTACCATCTCCTGTCCTTGTTTGGTTGGGGGGATGGTACGCTCGTTCAATAGGTGTGTATTGAACCATGTTATAAATTCAATTGACTTATTTATTTGAGCAATATTTATTCAGTTTATATGGCATGATATTATGTATCTTGTTACGTCCCTCTGAGGACCTGGTTATCTCGCCAGGTGTGCTCTTGTCTTTCGCAGGTGTTCTAGCTCTAGCCGTGATCAATGCTTCTCTACAAGGATGATTGCTCTTGGATCGTCTTCGCTTCGCCCGCCAAAAAAAAATCATTTCTCTTCTCATGTATTTTTCCTTTACTTGTTGGTAGTGGATTTGTCTCCACCCAACGTATTTTATCAAGACAATTCATTATCATTATATGATATCTTTTATTCATTTATTTTTGTGGGTGAGATTAGTTATGGTTCTACTGTATTTTATAGCTTATGTATCCATACGAGGCCTATGTACTTCGTATGAATACAGCTGGCATGTCTACGTTCTTAGTCCTACGTATTTTGGGACTAGGATATTACATATTTTGTGGTGGCCCATGCAGGTCAAGATAAATTGTTTGGTTACTTTACCGTACCAAGCAAGCCTGCGAATAGAATTAGAAGTCTAGGATCTCATCCACATACTTGACCTTTTTCCTCGATTCTATATTCGACCGACTCATCGATTGCATCTTGCTTGATTCCTTCTATCATTATTCTTATCTTATCCCCTTCGTGCTTGCTAGAGATTGACCCTACTAGTTAGATGTCCCAACACCCTTAGCTTAATTCTTTAAGTTGGGTAGAATATCCTACGACCTAACACACCCTTGACCCCTTAAGGGAATACAAATAGTATTATCTAGACTATAGAGACTAGAAAAATTTAACCCATTTAGTCAACCAAGCCTTGGTCAATAAAATCGTAGAATGATGGTATAGGAATAAACAAAACTTAGATTCTTATGACTCTTAGACTACTCATATTTGTTTCATCTACCATCGTGACTATATTTTTACTATCTAACTAATGATGCTAATGTAGCCTAGTTTTTGCAAGCTAAATTCTTTATCATGCTTGTTCATGACATGCTATTGAGTGCTCACTAGCCTTGTCTAATCAGAACCGGTGCATAATGGTCTGATCAACCAAGTGTACTTTGGTTCGCTTTTGTCTATTACTCTACGTGGATGGAGACATAATTAAACTTGGCCCTTACAATCCCATCCACGACTGCCTTGACAATTCCTTTGAAATTATTCGATCGTCTTTGAATCACGTATTCATATTCGATAACGCCTCCTTCGAACTCTATATTTTTTTTGCCTTCACCTATTTTAGGAGGGCGAAAGTGTTATACTAGAACTTCTTCTAGCCATCATATCGATTACAACCATATCGTATTATTTTTCTATGATCTAGATCGCAATTTCTTACGACATAATTTTGTTGAAACATTGTCATTGTTTGTTCTCCATCGAGTCTTCTCACCCCTACTAAATTCTTAATTTCGAGGACGAAGTTTCTTTTAAGTTGGGTAGGATGTAAAACCCCTAAATTTCTACTATATTTTTTTATTAATATTTGTACGTATTTAAAATTTTGTATTGTACGCTGTGTAGTCGTATTGTACGTCGTGCAAGAAATTTTATTTTTCGTAATTGCTCGACGAGTGCGAATATGTGCGACCGTACATAATTTAGAAATTTTTTTTTGTTCTATTTATTATATAGTTTCAAATAATAGATATAATAATTAGTTTTGCTATCATTTCTAAGCTTGTTATTTTTAAGTCATTTCTAAAAGTTATTAATACTAAATAATATTTTGTATACTAGAAAAGCGTAATTATGTAAAGAATATTTGTGCTTGGATATATTTCATAAATATTTTATTAAGTTTATTTTTAAATAATAATGTATTTTCGAAATTATTATAATAGCATTTTTGGAAAACATATTTTGAAAATATTGTGGTAATTTAAATCTTGATTTAATTTTTGGATTTATTTAAATATATTAAATTAATATCTATTTTGAATTTGATTTATCTTAATTGATTTTAAAATAAAAGGTAGGAATTAATTAGATTTAAATTGGATTTTGATTTGGATTGGATTTATTGAATTAATTTAAATTAATACATGAATTATCTAATTGGGTTTTAAATCTTTTCATAATCCTATCCAAATGGGAATTCCCACATCCTATAAATAGGCAGGTACTCCTCCATAAATTTCTACCATCCACAAAATTCTCTATCCACCACAACATTCGTGCATCGTGTCCATGTCTCAATCTTTTCTACTAGTTTTCTCCATTACAGTTACAAAATTGTTCCGTCCAACAACCGCGGACTCGGCGTCTTCCCGTGTCTCGCAGGACACGTACCCGATACAACACCAACCCAGCCTCCTGCCTCATCACGACCCGACACCACCATCATCATCACTGCCACACACCCGCTGCCCCGTTGCCACAGCCGCCATCACCTTCTCCACTATCGGATACCCGCCACCACCAACACCGTCAACACCCAAAACCACCACTGCCGCGTCTCGGCCATACGCCAGAAATCCCATCCCCGCGGTTACCACCGCAGCCCCGGACTCGCCACCCATCTTCACCATCATCGACCAACCCCGTCTCCTGCCATCAACGACCACCGCCGCCGTCTTCACCTTGTCCTGGTCACTCCGGCCAACTTCCAGCCCCGCCACAACCAACACCAC
The DNA here is from genome assembly GCA_029216955.1 of Iris pallida. NCBI lineage: Eukaryota > Viridiplantae > Streptophyta > Magnoliopsida > Asparagales > Iridaceae > Iris > Iris pallida. Next base: position 59,074 of record JANAVB010028844.1, on the reverse strand, counting down.
CGCCACCCAAAACCACCACCGCACAAAACAACCCACCGTCGCAGCGATCCCTGCCAACTCCGTCGCGACCACAGACTCCATCACCACCAGTGACATCAAAACAAAAAAAACCAAAACCCAAATTTCATTTGACCGCCCGACGCGACCAACCACCGGTAACCGCCTGACCGCCGCCTCCGCGGAGCGCCCACCGTGTGCGCCGCCCATCTCGGACCGCTCCTCCTCGAACCCCGTTCCCGCGCACCTCCGACCACCCGACCGGCAACTCCCCAAAACCTATCCTCTACCTCACGCCGGCGTAGCCAACCGACCTCCACGCCTCCCTTTTTCTCCTCCGTCTCGACCGCCGCCGGAGTGGTGAAGCCCCGACGAGCTCCTCAACCCTTCCCGTCCGCCGTACTTCTTGTGCTCCACCCTCCGTGCGCCGAACGACGTCGCTGCCGCCAGGTGATCCACCGCACTCCGCCGCCTGTCTTGTGGCTGACCGTCGCCGTCTTCTCCGTGCCACCACCTTCCGTCGAACCCCGGCCAGAAAAACCCTGATTGCCTGAGCCTCCCCTTTCTCCTTCGTAGCTCCTGCCGAAACCCCCATCTCCCTCTCTCTCTCTCTCCTCCTCTCGTTCTCAGTCTCTCCCCCAAATTCCTTTTTCCACACTTTTTCTCTCTCTGTTTCTTAAAGGAGAAGACCTCCATTTAAGACTCAACAGTAGCAATCTATGATTGCCACATTTTTATTATTATTATTATTTTATTTGTTTTACTTTTTCTAACTTCCTAGGAACGCACACAGTATGTGTTTCATTAAAATTTATTTTATTTTGGGGCATTAGTGCCTGTTACTACTTTACTATCATTAATTATCAGTAGGTACTATATAGTAAGTATATATGTGGGTTAGTAATATATATTACAAGTATAAAATTTGTAAAATGATCTTAAGTTTATTTATGTGTACTGTTTTATTAACTATGTGCATATTAAATAATTTTTGAGAAATTGTTTTTAGCAAAAGGCGTATATTATTGGGTTCTACACGTAATTTCAAACTCGATATCATAGAGTATATTATTTTATCTATTTCATCTATAACTTTTTCTTTGGGTTTATTATGATATTTAATTTGAAATATTTTCAAAATATGAGATTATTATTCTATATAGAGATTTATATAAAAATAAAATAAAATATTTAGGGATTTTCTCGATTAAAAGATAGTTCTTTAAAAGTTTATAATATCTATTATGACCTAAGTAATTTATACATTTTTAAATAATATATACTTTCTAAATAAATTTTCCATATTTCAAGTAGTTATCTAGAAATACTTTGACCCATAAAAATATAGATTTTTACCCAAAATTGTATTTTGACAAACTTAGAGTTTTTAGCCAAATGATTTTTGTTGACTTAAAGTGTTTTCAATAATTATTTAAGACTCCAACTAGTTTTCGAATATATTATAAATAGTTTTTCTAAATATATATATATTAATTCCTTCAACTATCCTTCCACCCATAACTAAATCCCATTACTCATATTCCTTCGCCAATTCAAGCCCCTTATGTCCACTCCAACTAATTTGACCCTTCTTGACCCAATGGAACTGTCTGTGCCACCATCAGAGGTCCCCTTTGTAGTTGTTACACCAAAGTCGCAGTTCATGCCACCATGATTATCGCAGCACACTAGGCGTCCTACCAGACAAGACACCTTGCCATTTGATGTTTATTTATTTTAGCTCATATTTCATGCATTATTTATTTTCTTTGTAAAATAAACTGTGATACATGGCATAACCTGTTAGAACTTACTGTTCATTTATATTTCTCTATGTATTATTTTTCATACATATTAAACCTAGATTTAAGGGACCACCTTGTGTGTTGCATTCATTGGCCTTGACACATTATACCACGAAGTTGTGTGTCGCATATAGAACACGAACGTGCGTGATTGGCTGGCCACCAGTACGTACAAGCCGTGCGATAGGAATAATCGCTAATAGAGATTGCATGCTAGTTTGACTTAGCGGTTATAGTGGTTTTGTGTTGTGGATACAACACAGTAGGTATTGGGCGGGGAGGACAATTCCTTAGCGTATGGGCTTCGATACACTTTTCCTTGTGACCCGAATTCTCCGCTGGAGATACGGGGCTGATGACCCATGATTACTGACGGCCACTGACGTTCTGCGGATCGTTATGCTCTTATTGATTGGGCCTCTAGTGCCCCAAGGGGGAACTATGCCGATCCTATTTAGCCAGGGCCATGCGTAGGAAGGATTGTTCTTAACTACATTTCACCTATACGGTTAGGCACCTTTATCCGTTAGGTACGAGTACTTTTGGTTTGGGTACTTGTATCTGACCGTGGCTTGGAACAATAACTTGTCGCGGATTAGTTCGTCACATCTTGTCCTTGTTTGGTTGTAGGTGTGACTTACTACTTCGATGAGAATGTATTGAACCTTGTTGGGGTCCGGATACCATATTGGATTCATAGCATGGAAAGATACGTCACCGTGAATTAGTTTACCATCTCCTGTCCTGTTTGGTTGGGGGGATGGTACGCTCGTTCAATAGGTGCGTATTGGACCATGTTATAAATTCAATTGACTTATTTATTTGAGCAATATTTATTTAGTTTATATGACATGATATTATATTTTGTTACGTCCCTCTGAGGACCTGGTTATCTCGCCAGGTGTGTGCTCTTGTCTTTCGCAGGTGTTCTAGCTCTAGCCGTGATCATTGCTTCTCTACAAGGATGATTGCTCTTGGATCGTCTTCGCTTCATCCGCCAGAAAAAAAATCATTTCTCTTCTCATGTATTTTTCCTTTACTTGTTGGTATGGATTTGTCTCCGCCCAACATATTATATCAAGACAATTCATTATCATTATATGATATATTTTATTTATTTATTTTGTGTGGATGAGATTAGTTATGGTTCTACTGTATTTTACAGCTTATGTATCCATACGAGGCCTATGTACTTCGTATGAATACAGCTGTATGTCTACGTTCTTAATCCTACGTATTTTGGGACTGGGGCATTACAGTTCACGAGACTCGTGTCATCAGGACAGTGTACCACTGCTTCGTGCGGCGTTCTGTGTCCAATTTTGGACACAAAAAATATGTCAAAATCTCCTCATTCACAGAGAATCATAACCCCCACATATAGAGCTACAAAATTATGAAATTAGTTTTGGAAAATAGCAATATAAATTCCTAAGTGGTATTTCACCAAATACTTTACACTACACTCCAATACGCCTCCGATACGTATACCAAATGGATTCGATTTCTCACCAAATTTGGTCTACAGCTATGGAAACCCTAATGAATACATCTATGGAAAAAATCATGAAACAAATGGGTTAGAGGCCATTACCTTTTGAGAGTTGGAATCTCACTGTAAGTGCACTTGACAGCCAAATCCCTCCACTTCCAATGGTCAGTAAGCTCGAAATCCTTGCTAGCTAGCTTCTAGAGGCTTCCTCTACATAAAGGAGTGTATTGCAATTGATTAGGCTCAATTTGGAGTTGACATAGAGAAAGGGGGGATTTGGGGAAGAATACTATTAGGGTTTCAAATGTGTAATAAAGAGGCAAAGGTGTGCTATGCTTATATAGGGGGTTGCCTATGGCCGGCCACAAGGGGTTATCAAGGGTTAGGGTAGATATTTAATGCATGTGTAGGCCTCTACATGCATAATTCAAGCCTTTCTAGGAAAGGCCCAAGAAAAGGTTAGGGTTTCAAGCTAAATATCTACTTAGCAATAATATCTAGATATTACTAACCTTGTCATCTAGTTGGAAGCTACTAATGAAATATCTAGGCTCATGGTTAACATCTAGATTAGGGCAATGCTAGGTTACGGCCTCATATTTCAATTAGCACATTATTAATTACTATAATTCAAAATAATTCAAATGTCACACATGAGCAAAATACCTTTAGACTAAAAGTTGTAATTAGCTAATCTAATGACATGGGATAGGTCCCCATGGTCATGATTAGTCTCTAAGCTAAGTAGCTCTAAGGTTACACTAGTAGAAAGCCAAAGTCACAATACATCAATTTGATTAGTATTTAAATAATCAAAATTCACCAATTATTCATTAACATGATTTAAATATATTATTTAATAACAAACATGGTCAATTTTAAAAAAGTTCAAAATTATCCTTATTTTAGAAAAGTGGTGGTTACAACTTTGGACCTCGATTCACACTTGTTGCTCAAGACCACAAGCTAGTATATTCTCTGATAGTTTTTGTAACGACCATTTTTTCTAAAACAAGGGTAAATTTGTCTTTTTATTAATTGTCATACATTGTGAATATTTATTTAGGAATATTATATGTATCTAGTTAAATAATTTGGGATTAGTTGGTTGGGTTGGAGACTAGTCTAATTTTTGACTTGTGTTTGTCACGCCCCGATCCCGTCGAATCGATAGTCGTCTCCCTGGCGTGATATCGTGCGAACCTAGTTTCGTGATCGCACAAGGCATAGTCATAAGGTAATCCGAGACACGTGATCTAAGAGAGCAAGCAGACAAATTGAATCACACATTAAGTAAAGAGAACTTTGATCTTTATTGATAATGGACATCATTTACAGACTATGGTACAGGACTCATGCCGCACGGGCTACAACATGACTCAATTACAAAAGAGTGCCGATGCGGTAGCCGTTCCTTACATTGCACACATCCTTCAATATACAACAGAGTCTTCCAGTGACCTGGAATGAAGGGACGCTGAGCCATCTTTCTTGGACGGTTGAGAGTCTTCAAAAGTGGAGTTGCGAGAAAAGTCTTCGACACACAGCCGAAGCTTCAACATCACGAACGTCGTCGAACTAGTTGACACATCCTTCCTGGTTCACGGGACCTGCAAAGAGCGAGGATCGGTACGAGCACATGTACTGGTGAATGGCTAATTAAAATTCAAGCTCTGCATTTGATTCAAGAAGTTTTATAAACATGTTAGCTAGCTATTTCTGTGATCTTTCTAACCATCCTAATTAATTTGCATGTTAACATGTTTCGAGGCAAGCATATGAAATTGTAAACATTAAGCAGCTATCATATTCATCACGTATCATGTGCGTTAGTTAAGCAGTAAAAGGGTGTGAAGGTCACTGGCAATTTCAAGCCATCACGGACTATAGCTGGGTTAGACGGCGACCCTTTCGCGGCGGGTAGCGAGCCCTGTACGAAAGTTCTCGAATAACCCACGCCGATGAAAGGCTGGCGCTTGCTATACTCGTTCCTCCCGGGCCAAATCGGTCCCTTAGGCTAGGCAACCGTTCGAGGAAACTACACCTTGTCGACAAGTTGTCAATGACCATTTTGCATATTCTTGAAAAATGCTATCTCTTTTCTAGAATCTTATTCTTTCTCTTTTATGTGCGAAACTTAGCCTTTCTTTTGAACTTAGTCGATTTACTCACCTAGCCATATCGTTGCGATAAACGTTAATCGACTCATTCATTATTTTGCAAAGGCTAAGTGGAATTGCATAAGGAAGCACGTTTTTTCTTTTCAATACCGATAGTTTGATAGCAAGTGTTCATGAAGAATCGTGCCACGATTTCTTTGATTCTATACTATTATGACAAGCATTCATTTAACTACATATTGATTTTGAAATAGAGGGACAAGGCAAAGGAGGTCAGCCACTCGCCTTAGACTTGCTTCAAGCGAGCGACTGGTTGGCTGCGCTGACGTCGCCTACGCGATCACCTACAATCGAATAAGCAACTGATTAGAACACTGTGTAATTCAAGAAATTTTGATATGTATGTGAAGCTCGAAAACGTAAGTCACGAAAACCCATCGAAAACATTCACAAAAAAATGCATTCACGAAAACCAAAGCCAAAGCCAAATTAAGTGCGGCATAAAAACCAGAGCAACGGGAGGTCTCTCCCGACTCAGCCGCAGAGCCAATCATTGAGGCACAACCCGCTGAATATGTACTTGGTTCTGAAGAAGCCATTCCATAACGTGGAGTGGATGTTAATTCAACTGTTCCCGTTCGATCAACTCGGCCGATTTTGACCTATCGGTCCCGACCGAATCGATAGTGACAGTGTTCCTTTATCGCGTACCCCGTGGACAAAAATAGGGCATGATGTAGGGACGGGGCACTACACCATAACCAACTAATAAAAAGTTTTGTCCTCGAAACTTATGGATAGAACCTACCTCTACGAGAACAATAAAGGAAATTTCTTCTTCATTTTCGATTCAAGCCCCCATGTCGACTCTTCAACCGAATGGTTATGCCAGAGTACGCGGACGAGATGGATCGATCAATTTTGCAGCAGCTTATCCTTGCGTTCTAAGATTTGAACTAGCTCTTCAACGTAGGATAAGTCGGACTTCAGCTCCAGCTGGCCAAAATCTACCACATGGCTAGGGTCGTGCACGTACTTCCGCAAGTGAGAGACATAGAAGACATTGTGTACACCTTCTAGCGCCAGCGGTAGGCAATTTTATAGGCTACTGGGGCGACCCGCTCGAGTATTTTGAATGGCCCAACGAATCTCGGACTCAACTTTTTCTTCGTGCCGAATGAGTGACTCCTCGCATGGGCGACACTTTAAGAAATACATGATCGCCTTCTTAAAACTCGAGGGGCCGACGATGAACATCCGCACAACTTTTTTGACGACTCTGTGCGGTCTTTAATCTTTCCCGAATGAGCCAAACTTTTTAAACAATCTGTTCCACTAGTTCCGGGCCGAGAATCTGTCGCTCTCCGACTTCGTCCCAGCAAATAGGTGATTGGAACTTTCGTTCGTGCAAGGCTTCATACGGCGCCATTTGGATGTTGGTTTGATAGCTATTATTGTATAAAAATTTAGTCAGAGGTAGATGAACATCCCGGCTCGATTTGAAGTCAATTTTGCAGAGTCGTAGCATGTCTTCGAGAATCTGATTTACGCACTCTATTTAGCCGTCGGTCTGAGGTTGGTAAGCCAAGCTGAACTGCAACTTGGTACCTAGAGCCGACTGAAGGCTACTCCAAAATTATGACATAAACCGTGAATCCCGATCAGAGACGATGGATACTGGAACTCCGTGCAGCCTTACTATCTCATCAAGATAAAACTTTGCAAGGCGATCAACGCTCCAAGTAACTTTAATGGCAATGAAGTGCGCTGACTTGGTTAGTCGATCGACGATGACCCAGATGGCATCATTTTCTCGCAACATCTTTTGCAGACCAACAATAAAATCCATGCACACGTGCTGCCACTTCCATTCCGGAATCGCCAGATTTCGTATCTCCTCGCCCGGTCTCTGGTGCTTAGCTTTCACCTGCTGACAGGCCATGCATTACGACACGAAGAGTGCCACATCTCTTTTAATTTCGTACCACCAGAAGTTTGTGCGGAGGTCCTTGTACATCTTCGTGCTACCAGGATACAAGGTGTACTTCGCATAGTGCGCCTCCGACAATATCTTCTTTCTAAGTTCTGAATTATCCAGAACGCATAGCCTACCCTTCAATTGAAGCATACCGGTTTTGTAACACCCAATTTTCCAGATGAGGGCAATTTTGAAATTTTGTAATTATAATTATTATTTATTGATAATTATTTTATAATATAATTTTTGGTGATTTTTAATCATTTTTAAACTATTTAAAATTATGACTTGTGATTTTGACATTTTACTATTGTTTGGTTTTAATTTCGAGGAATTTGTCACCCCCAATTTTCAAAAACATGGGTATTTTTGTCATTTTGTATTTTGAAATATTTTTAAAATTTATTTTATTATTTATGATATTATTTTGGGATTATTTGAGTCGGGTTCGAATTTCAGCTCAATCCGACTTGAAACGGGGACCCGGGAGTAGTGTTGACTTTAGTGGACCCACACATTAGTTAGCCATAGCCCACATGATAGAAATATTTTTGTTAGAGGTTAGACTAATTATTATGGATAAGGTTAGTGTGATTAGAGACTTTAGAATGACTAATTTAGCCCCAACCAATTAGCCCTTTCCTAATACTAATGAATAGGTTAGTGGGGGCATTTTGGACCTTACCATAATAGGACAAATAGCCCCATATGGCCAGCCACTTTGGGAGAGGATAGGCTCAAGTTCATTTCATTATTCTCATCCACACTCTCTCTCTTGTTCTTCCCCAAAATTTTAGAGAGCAATCCCTAGCAATTTCTCCACCAAATCCTTCCATTTTGCCACCAAATCTTCTTCTTTCCTTCTCCATTCTATCCAAGGAGGAAGCTACCCAAGTTTGGGAGGATTCGGAGCTCGTTCGTGTCCTTTTAGAATCTCTACGTGTCGGTGTCGCTCCGGGAAGGCTTTTCTTCGATTCGATCTACGGGGAGGTATAAATCCCTTTTCCTTTTCATTTCCTTATGCATATAGGTCTATTTTGAACCCATAGGAATGACCCCCATGGTTGTATCTCCATTTGTGTCCATTTTGTGTCCATTTGGAGGTCATAGGAGTGTCCTTTGTGTTGTGGTTGTGTCCATGTGGGAAAACCCCAAATTTGGACACACTATGTGTTGTTGTTATGTATGAATGAATTATTACATGTTTTATCTCATATTTTTTGTATTGGAGATGTGTTCTATAGTGTCTCATATATATATATTAGTGTAGAGAGTGAGTTCTTGATATATTATGTTATATACTTGTGTTCTTTTGTCTCAAACTACCCAAATTCGTCATAATTTTTATCCACATTTTTAGTAGCAATAATAACTTAGAAATGTCATAACTTTTATCTTAAAACTCCGATTTATCTCCCATTTTTTTAAAAGAACCATATCGAAGTTAGCTTTCCAAATATATATTTTAATAAGCCAAATTCTTTCTGTAACTTTCTGTAGAATTATTTGAGTGTCAGCTGTACGAAAGACAAATGCGTTTCGGTATTTTCGCGATTCCGGGAGCTTCCGGACACAAAATGCGATCCGTTTGAAGTTTCGAAAAGCTAACATGAAGTACTATCACATACTTTAATCCTAGAATTTAGTGAATGCCCAATTGGTACAGTATTGGTTTTAAGTAAAAGAGTGACTATACGATATATACATTTTGTGTAACCTATGAGCCTATGTAGTATGGATATTAAATGAATATAGAGTATGTAATGCATGATATATTAGATGATTGAAATGATATATATGATATATATCCTCTTTATATTAATGTATATATATGGTTGAATGCAAGCATGTAGGAATGTAATTAATGTAATATATGTAAGCAATGCATAAATGCATGAATGAAAGAATGATATACAATGCATGCATGAATATATATAATAAATGCTAGATATAAATGCAAGGTATATATGTAATGATAGATATGAATGTATAATGTATAAATATTGTAAATGCAATATCAGATTTTATATGTAGACATAGAACCAATGCATAGCTGATATTATATTGAATGTTAGTTCATTTTAGGTTGTTCGAACACTGAACTGTCCATGTAAGAATATACACCTTCATTTTCCTATTGCCAAGCCAATTTCAGTTTTCAATGTAGTGGAATGTCTATGAATGTAATGTTAACCTTCAACCCCTTAATTCAAAATGTTAGTTAATTTCAGTATTAGACAATGCATGAGCTGTATGCATATGAGATGTTGGCTTAATGGCAGATTTCAGATAACATGGTTCATTTTATGTGGTTAGTTACACCAGTTTATGGGATAGCTCACTTTAGTTTATATGTAATGTGGAACTAAACTGAGAATGAACTTCACCCTCTGCACAAGGACACCCCACTCTATATCAACCACCATGCCATGTAACCCTTCTCTAAATGATTGCTATAATATATATAGATTTATGTAAAGTATAGATGCATGTTAGTTATAACTTAAATAGTCTCTACTCTAATGTATATAGATGTATACTTGTAGCCATGCATGTTAAGTATAATACATGTGTAATGTAGATGGGTTAGTTTTGTGCCATGTGTAGTGTAAACTCATAACTAGTGTTGATTTCTCTTTTCATGTACACCTCCATATTCACACACACACATAGCTTTACATGTTAGTTCTTTTATCTTATATATATATATATATATATATATATATATATATATATATATATATATATATATATCGAATATGCATGATAGTGATGTATCTTGATGTGTGACTTGTGTTGGCTTGTATAGCCTTGTGATTGGTGTGTGATTGCTAGACTAGGCTGGTTAGGCCTAGTGAGACTTATTAGACTTGCTGGGGTTAGGAGTGGCCTAGTTGACCTAGTTGACTAGTGTAGTTGACTGGAGTTGACCAAGTGTTGACTTTAGTCTATTTTGACCTAGACAGCATACAGATGCATCGTAGATTACATTTATCATCCCATGTATACATCTTGACTTGTGTTGCTCTAACTAGGAGTCAGGTACCTCATCTCGGACAGTACATTTACTTCAGACATTCAAATACCAGGCGGGTACATTCTCTGACCGTTTCATACTTGTCTGGATTTACATTCTTGCTCTAGATTACTGTACTTGATGCTGATACGTTGTTATCACGGATTGGTACTATACAGATCTTCTTTTTGGGATGTTATCTCCTTGTATTCACTAGATACATATTGTGATGTGCGTTTCACTTCCATATTGTATTTATTGAATACCTATATCCTTGTATACTCCTTGTGCATATTGTACTCTCAGTATCATATGAGTCCAGGGATAGACCATTGTACACTATTGTATAACATTGTACAACTATTGTATAACATTGTACATCTATTGTATAATATTGTACATCCATTGTATAACATTGTACACTATTGTGCAAGATAACGTAACTATTGTGGATCCTTGGTATTGATTGGGGAGGGGGAGTAGAATTGGTTATGTAATCAAATCCTATTGTACAAGATTGTATAACTATTGTATATGTCTATTGTACACCCACGTACAATGGAGTTACCATTGCATTTTCCTAGACCGTTTACATAACCATATTGTACTCTAAATCACAGTAGGCTTACAGTTCTTACTTATCATATTTAGATATTTCCTGTTTTCAAATCTCTACTATTTTTCATATACTTCTTTCTTTCAGCATTTCATGTACCTTACTCTATTGCATGCTTTATATTTCCTAACATGATATGAACTGCGTGAGATATTTTGTACTCGCTTCCGTCCTGACTGGACCTGTTGAAAATTTTACAGAGGATGATGAGGAACCCTGTACCCTTACTTGGAGTTTGCCTAGTTGACACTCGCGACCTGGACCCCTGGGGAGGTTCAGGCAGCTGCTCAGGATGATACCTTGTATATTGTAGATAGCTTAGACTGTCCTCTCTTTTCATGTTTAAACTGTTGTCTTTATTTTCAGAGTTGTATATTTTATAGATGTTGAGACTTGTTATTTATTTCTGCTATACCTCAGTTAAGGATTTCTTATCTATTTCCATCGTGCTACATTCTGCCTTAGATTGTGATTGAGTTGTACCTCTGTGTTGGCCTCCTTTTGGAGAGTATATTCATGTTATGTAGTTATAGTTCATGACCTAGAACAGTGTTCTACTGTCGACACTGCGGCGTAGGCTGGGCGCTATTACGTACTCGTACCCTTCCGGTGGGTGCGGGTCATGACAGGTTTCGTCTTCCGCAAAGTCGGTCGGCCTACCTGTCGAGATTAGCTCTCGCATTTTCTTCAGGTGTGGATCGTCCTTCTGAGCGGTCTTCATCTTTTCTTGCAAGCTCGGCTCTAACTGCAACTTTGCTAACTGCACATTCTTGAATCGGACTCGGAGTTCGATGCCCATCTCTTCTAGGTCGCGTAGCAGTCTGTGGTCGATAGATAGCGAGGCAATATACTTCTGACTTAGAGAGTCCGCCACAATATTTCCCTTTTCCGGCGTATAGTCAATAGTCAAGTCGTAATCTTTGATCAGTTCAAGCCAACGTCTTTGTCGCAAGTTTAGTTCCTTCTGCGTAAATAGATACATGAGGTTCTTGTGATCGGTATAGATCGTGCACGCCATGCCATAAAGATAGTGACACCACAATTTCAACGTGAACACAATCGTCGCTAACTCCAGGTCATGAGTAGGGTTGTTCTTCTCGTACGCTTTAGCTGTCGGAAAGTAAAAGATATCACCTTGTTTCGCTGCATCACACACCTTAAGCCCTGATCGGACGCGTCGCTTAATATCTGGAAACTCTCATTCCTTTCTGGAAGTGCGAGTATCAGGGCCGAGATAAACCGTTGCTTTAATTCCTGGATGGAAGCTTCACAGTCGTCTGACTATTCAAATGTGACTCTTTTCTAGGTGAGACGAGTCAGAGGCGATGCGATCTTCATGAAGTCTTTCACGAAGCGTCGATAGTATCCCGCTAAGCCAAAGAAACTTTGAATCTCAGCGACGGACGTTGGCCATTTCTAATCGACAACGACTTTAACTTTTTTGGATCGACTGCAATGCCTTCAGCTGAAATGATGTGTCCGAGGAATGTGACGCTGCTCAGCCAGAATTCACATTTGCTTCACTTCGGGTATAACTGATTTTCTCGAAGGGTCTGACGTACGGTCCGTAGATACTCAGTGTATTGCTGCCTATTCTTCGAGTGGACGAGTATATCATCGATAAAGCTACTACGAACTTGTCGAGGAATGGTCGGAACACCCGATTCATCAAATCCATGAAAGCAGCAGGGGCGTTCATTAGGATGAACGAAATTACTAGGAATTCGTAATGGCCGTATCGAGTACGAAAGGTAGACTTTGGCCCATCGTCCGGCTTGATCTTGAGTTGATGGTAACCCGAAAGTAGATCAATTTTAGAGAACACCATAGCTTCTTGTAGCCGATCAAACAAATCGTCTATGCGGGGCATGGGATATTTGTTCCGGACGGTGGCTTTATTCAGCTCACGGTAATCGATACAAAGATGCAGTGAGCCATCCTTTTTCTTGACGAACATCACGGGCACTTTCCATGGCAAGTCACTGGGTCGAATGAATCCCTTGTCGAGCAACTCTTGCAACTGTACTTTAAGTTCTTTAAGCTTGAAGGGGCCATTCTGTACGGGCTTTCAAGATCGGTCGGGTATCGGAGAATGTATCAATAGTGAACTCAATCTCTCGATCGGGTGGCATGTCGGACAGTTCGTCCAGGAACCCATCTAGGAATTCTGTCACAACGTCGGCCTGACCCACGTTTGCACCATCCTGTCGCAAGTCTCGAACATACGCTAGATAGCCTTCGCACTCGGAATACAGCATCCGTCGAGCAGATATTGCAGAGATCACCACGCAGGTCGGTGACGCCTCACCACACGAATAGCAGAATCCAAGCACTCCAGGTATGCAAAATGTGACCCTCTTTTCAGCACAGTCTATGGTTGTATTGCACGGACCGAGCCAATCCATTCCCAGAATGATGTCGTAGTCCTTAATATCTAGAACTATCGCATCAAGACTGATCTTTTGACCACCTATACAGATGATTCCGTCTTTGCAGACTAAATTTGAAAGTAGTAGCATGTTCGGCGGTACATTAACAGTAAGATCGAGACCCAGCGGTGTTAGGGAAAATCTGTGCTCGGTGATGAAGTCCGTCGATATAAAACTATGCGTGGCACCTGAATCAAACAATACACGAGCAGGTTTATTATTGAATTGCAGTATACCTGTCACGCCTATCTCAAATGCGAACGCTTCGTCTCGAGCCATGGCGTAGACGCGATCCTGTGCATTGGGGTGACGGTCTTGGCCATTCTGTTGTGCGGTCGGTGGAGCCCGAGGTGCTTGGCCTCTGTTCTGTGTTATTGGAGGCATTGGTTCGGCTTCTTCGGACAATTGTGTGCAATGTGGTCCATTCGACCGCACCCGAAACATGCTATGTTCATCAATCGACACTCGTTGTCCATGTGCCCCTATTTGTGGCAGAAATTGGAGACTATTCGATCCTTCGTTTGGTTGCTGTCTCCGTTGCCGTAATTTTGATGCTTGTGTGCATTGTTGCCTTCCGTATTACTATGGCATTTGTTATTAAAGTAAACAATGCCAGTAGTAGCAGGAGGATACTCGGACTCCAGACGGAGGGCATGGTTGAGTGCCTTGCCCATGGTTTTATTCAGGCACCGAAACATGAGCACGAATAGAGGAACGCAGCCCACTTCGAATCGTCCAGCTCGACTTAGAGTTGTAGGTAGATATGCTCCAGCAAATTTGGCCAGTTTGTTGAATTCGGCCACATATTGTCGTACTGTCCTATTCCCTTGCCTCAACTGCAAAAATTTGTTTTCTTTTTCCTGTAGCACGGCTTTAGAAAGATGTTCAGAATGCATTTCTGAATGTGGCCCATGAGATCGCTACCGTCCCATCTTTACGTCGAATTGCCCGCTTCTACACGGCCCACCAATCGTGTGCGTTCATTCGAAGTAGAAGTTGAGCACACGTGACTTTCTTTGAGTCTTTGACACCCAGAAGCTCGAACTTGTCTTCTAGCTCCTCCAATAAGTCGATTACCTCGGAGGGATCTTCTGGGCCGTTGAAGGAAGTATGGCAGGTTTTTGTGAATTTTGACACATCAAAGTTAGAACTTCTCGGTGCCGCAAGTGCGAGCATGGGCGCCTCCGATTCAGCTTCATTGGATTGAACCACAGGCTCGGTCATGGCATGCATCATCGTTGAATTGTTGTTGGCCACGACCGATTCCATAATTTGCTGGAGTCTATTCAGCTGCTGCTACTGCAGTTTGAATTGAGACTCGAACCAATTCTCGAACTGGGTCTGACGAGCCTCCGCTTGCTAACGATGGAGCTCATTTTGGCATTGCTACATTTCGAGCATCTATAACATCCGTTGAATCGGGTCGTCGGAGGATCCTGCTACGGTAGGTGTTATCCCCGTTGGGTTGACGGAATGCTCGGTTTGGAACTACTCGAGCCACTGGAAGCGCTCGTCTCATCCTCTACCCGAGCTTCCGCAACTGCAGGGAAAAGAAAGGCATCTATCGTTAGTTTCAGAAATATCCTGGGTTCAGCGTATAGAACAACTCATCTTATTGACACGAAGTCAACTATTTGAGACTAGAAACTCGATACTGGAGGCCAAGGATGTAAAGCCGTGCTTTGATACCATTACATCATGCCCCGATTCCGTCAAATCGATAGTCATCTCCCGGGCATAATACCGTACGAACCTAGTTTGCGATCGCACAAGGCATAGTCATAAGGTAATCTGAGATACGTGATCTAAGAGGGCAAGTAGACAAATTGAATCACATATTAAGTAAAGAGAACTTTGATCTTTATTGATAATGGACATCATTTACAGACTCTGGTATAGGACTCATGCCGCACGGGCTATAACATGACTCAATTACAAAAGAGTGCCGATGAGATAGTCGTTCCATATATTACACATCCCTCAATATATAAAAGAGTCTTCTAGTAACCTGGAATGGAGGGACGCTGAACCATCTTTCTTGGACGGTTGAGAGTCCTTAAAAGTGGAGTTGCGAGAAAAGTCTTTGACGCACGGCCGAAGCTTTAAAATCACGAACGTCGCCGAGCTAGTTGGCGCGTCCTTCCTGATTCACGGAATCTGCAAAGAGCGAGGATTAGTACGAGCACATGTATTGGCGAATGGCTAATTAAAATACAAGCTCTGCATTTGATTCAAGCAGTTTTATAAATATGTTAGCTAGTTATTTCTGTGATCTTTCTAACCATCCTGATCAATTTGCATGTTAACATATTTCGAGGTAAGCATATGAAATTATAAACATTAAACAGCTATCATATTCATCCTATGTCACGTACATTAGTTAAGTAGTGAAAGGGTGTGAACGTCACTAGCAATATCAAGCCATCACGGACTATAGCTGGGTTAGACAGTGACCCTTTCACGGCGGGTAGTGAGCCCTGTGCAAAAGTTTTTGAATAACCACGCTGATGAAAGGCTGGCGCTTGCTATACTTGTTCCTCCCGAGCCGAATCGGTCCCTTGGCCTAGGCAACCGTTCGAGGAAACTACACCTTGTCGACAAGTTGTCCAATGACCATTTTGCAGAGTCTTGAAAATGCTCTCTCTTTTATAGAACCTTATCCTTTCTCTTTTATGTGTGAAACTTAGCCTTTCTTTTGAATTTAGTCGATTTACTCACTTAGCCATATCGTTGCGATAAACGTTAATCAATTCATTCATTGTTTTGCATAGGCTAAGTGGAATTGCATAAGGAAGCACGTTTTCCATTTTCAATATCGACAGTTTGATAGCAAGTGTTTCGTGAAGAATCGTGCCACGATTTCTTTGATTCTACACTATTATAAAAACAATTCATTTAACTTCATATTGATTTTAAAATAGAGGGACGAGGCGAAGGAGGTCAGCCACTCGCATTAGACTTGCTTCAAGCGAGCGACTAGTTAGCTGTGCTGACGTCGCCTACGCGATCACCTGCAATCGAATAAGCAACTGATTAGAACACTGTGT
Organism: Iris pallida; assembly: GCA_029216955.1. Lineage (NCBI taxonomy): Eukaryota > Viridiplantae > Streptophyta > Magnoliopsida > Asparagales > Iridaceae > Iris > Iris pallida. The sequence continues at coordinate 42,574 of JANAVB010028844.1, read as the reverse complement.
AATTTAAGGAATTTTGATATGGATGTGAAGCTCGAAAATGCAAGTCACGAAAATCCATCGAAAACATTCACGAAAAATGTATTCACAAAAACCAAAGCCAAAGCCAAATCAAGTGAGGCATGAAAACCAGAGCAACGGGAGGTCTCTCCCGACTCAGCCGCAGAGCCAATCCTTGAGGCGCAACCCGCTGAATATGGGACTTGGTTCCGAAGAAGCCATTCCATAATGTAGAATGGATCTTAATTCAACCATTCTTGTTTGGTCGACTCGGTCGATTCCGACCTATCGGTTCCGACCGAATCGATAGCGACAGTGTTTATTTCTCGCGCACCCCGTGGACGGAAATAGGGCACGATGTAGGGACGGGACACTATAGTTTTAGTGGCCCAGTTAGCTTAGACACTAATCCAGAGCCCAATAATTAGCAAGGCTTGATCCATAAACCAACTCATTAGGTTAGTACAATTAGACTAATCATTCATGACCAATTAGTTCATAAAGAGATTAGGTTTTTGTCCAAGAAGACCCCAAACCTTTACATGCATTTAATTAGCCAAGGGCGACCATTAGAGGGATATTTAGATATTGTGAACATTTCCAAACCTAGACAATATTTGGCTGGCCAAGAGAGGAACCCCGTCTCCATTTAACTTTATTTATTTCTAGCCTCCATCTTCCTATTCAAGAGTTCTTTCCAATAGAAGAGCATTCCACCATTGATTTCTCTCTCAATCTCACTCTTCCCTCCACCATTTCTTATATTTCCTCAAGAAGAAGGTGCCTACAAGGAACTTGGTGCTATGAGCAACAAGGAGAGTCCATTTGCTAAGGAATTTCGTGTCGGATTCATGTCCTTTGGATTGTTTATTGGGAAACCACTCCCAATAGGTATAACACTCTCTAAACTTGTCATTTCAATCCTAATTCTGATATTTCACCCATAGGAACTCACCCATGTATAAGGACAACCCTTAGGAATAGTTTTGCGGCTCTATTGAGTCCTTATTAGAAAGTTTAGATAAGTTTTGTGCCACTCTGGAGAAATCCGATGGTGACACACCAAGTGTTTTTGAAATACTCCATATGCTAAAATAGACTTGTGGGTAGTATTCGAGGCTAGTATTGTGTCCACAATAGGATACCATGAGGTTTGTCTTAATATATTAGGACACGAGGACAATTTGGGGTTTGTGGACCTTGACATATTAGTGTACACATTGCAAACTTATAGGAATACATTCACATGTGTGTATGTGTGTCTAATTAGATTTTAGCATATACTTGTTTTATATTTCATTCCATTTAGACATTTGGTTATATAATATTGTATATGAGTTGAGCCTATACATATATGAGTGTATATATGTGATTATATATAATATGTATCAATGGAGGTATAGATATACATAGCTAATGTCCCTGTTATGTAGAAGGTCACTGAGTAGCTGCTGTCCTATATTAGTGATATGGGGTCATCTATATAGGTAATACCAGGTATGATCTATGAGTATGGTTATAGCCTAAATCATATGCTTATGCCTTATATATGGTTAGCATATGAACTAGGAGTTAGAGGTTTTGAGGAGTAGGGCATGATATGGATATGGGCATTTAGGATAGCAAAAGGGAGTTGTATTCGTCTGACATGGGGACTGAATTAGTTTCAGTCCAGATACTAAGTTGAAAAGGGGGAGGTATTAATGGTACTGTAGCTGTAGCAATATCAGGGCATGATATATATATTTAGATGTATCCTCTAATAATAGCTATGTTCAGACATGTGGTTTGCCTCACATATGTATGGGTGAGTTTTGTATTTCAGTTGTAAGCTACAGAGGGAGTGAGAGCAAGGGGGTAGCATTTGATTTGTGAGATTCTCTTTGCCTACTATTGATGCACAGGACAGTAGAGAAGCAATGAGGGTTTAGTCGAGCCCAGGTAAGGGAGGGCTTCCTATAAACCATCAGGTAAACATAGGAGTATAGTTTAAATTTGAACTCCAAGTTTAAATCCTTATGGAAGCAGGGCATGAGGGAAAGATGGTTGCTCAGTTATCCAATTGATAGAGTATCAGTTAGGAGTATGGACAGTAATGATATGAAGAGGGTAGGCAAGGATTTGAACAAGGGTTTAGAGAAGGGATTTAATCTTAAAATTTTAGAAGGGAGTCTGGGGTTAGGTGAAGTCGAGTGACTGTGGGAAGAATGGTGTAGGTATTTAACTGATACTTTGAAAGGGAAACAAATGATTTCAAACAAATGTATATCATTTAGATTGGTACTTGTACCAAATCAAATTGATAAGGATACACAAGGGTTCACTTGGGTCTGACTAATCGGGAAATACATTCATGGGGGTGTTTGTATATAGGTTTGTATGTTAACATATATCCTGTGAAGTTAGTTGTGGTATGTTCGGATTTTGAGGAAAGAAAGGGGATTTCAAACCAAATCAGTAAATTAAGAGAATGGAAGGCAGCCGCAGTGAACCAATGGGGAAATCCAAATCTGTAGTAGTAGATCCTTGTCCATGAGTTTCATATATAGATTGTCATGCTTTATTCTAAACTGTTAT
>JANAVB010028844.1:0-37500 GCA_029216955.1 Iris pallida | reverse complement strand
ACAATATGTTGGACGGAGACAAATCCACTACCAAGAAATAAGGAAAAGTACATAGAAATGAAATGAGTGGCGAGCGAAGCGAAGACGATCCAAATGCAATCACCCTCGAAGAAGTGACGATGATCACGGCTAACGCTAGAGCACCTGCAAAAGACAATAGCACACACCTGGGGAGATAACCAGGTCCTCAGAGGGACGTAATATGACACATAATATCATGCCATATAAACTGAATAAATATTGCTCAAATAAATAAGTCAATTGAATTTATAACATGGTCCAATATGCACCTACTGAACGAGCGTACCATCCCCCCAACCAAACAAGGACAAGAGATGGTAAACTAATTTACGGTGACGTATTTTTTCATGCTAAGAATCCAATATGGTATCCGGACCCCAACAAGGTTAATACCTTCTCATCGAAGTAGTAAGTCACACCTACAACCAAACAAGGACAAGATGTGATGAACTAATCCGCGACAAGTTATTGTTCAAGCCACGGTCAGATACAAGTACCCAAACCAAAGGTACTCGTACCTAACGGATAAGGGTAGCCTAACCGTCCTAGGTGAATGCAGTTTTAAGAACAGTTCATGGTCGCATGACTACCGGGTCAAGTCAAGAAAATACTGATACAGTACCTCAGTAGCGAGTCACAACACCATATACTATTCCTCAGTATCGAGCGAGTCTATAGCATATAGTCTACCTATCATTCTTCAGTAGCGAGCGAGTCTACGATAGATAGGGTGGTAGTCAACTTCCAATCATGTTCTTCCCGCCCAATGCAAACTCATAACTGCTAAGTCTTCTAATATGCAATTCTATTAGCAGTTATTTTCTAACGCACGGCTTATACGTACTGGTGGCCAGCCAATCACGCATGTCCGAGTCCTATATACGACACACAACAACGTGGAATAACTGTGTCAAGGCCATGAATGTAACACACAAAGGTGGTCCCTTGAATCTAGGTTTAATGTGTAAGAAAATAAATACATAGCAAGAAACTGAACAGTAAATTCTAACAGGTTATGCCATGTATCACAGTTTATTTTGCATAAAGAAAATAATGAACATGCATGAAATATGAGCTAAAAATAATTAAACAGCAAATGGCAAGGTGTCTTACCTTGTAGTACGCCTGATGTGCTGCGATGATCAATGTGGCATGAACTGCGACTTCGGTGAAACAACTATACAAGGTAACCTTGGATGGTGGCACGGACGGTTCCATTGGGTCCAGAAGGGTCAAATTAGTTAGGGTGGACATAAGGTAGACTTGAATTGGCGAGGGAATAGAAATAATGGGATAATTACTGATAGAAAGACGATCGAAGGAAATTGATAAATTTTATATACTATTTTGAGAAAACTATTGATAATACTTTGAAAAATACATTATTATTAAAAGTAGATAAAAATATAAGCATCGTTTTTAGGCAAAAACTTTAAGTCTGTCAAAATACACTTTTTAGGTAGGAAGCTATATTTTTATTAGTCACGATTAAATATAAACTAAAATCATTATTGTGTATAAAAATATTTTAAGAACAAGATAAGAATCTAGTAAAGTGATTTTAGAACTTAAAACTAGCTTTGTCAAAGTAAAATTTCTACGCCGAGAAGCTATCCCATACAAAAATATTAGTATTAATAAAGGTGAAAATGGACATGTAGCTAATCATAAGACTTCTACAATTTATACTTAGCAAAATAAAATAGAAATAAATTTATACCCAAATATCTAGTTATATACATTGTTGAAAGTACATATAATGTAAAATAATAAACTAATAACAATAATATTGATAATAGTAACAATAGAGTATAATGATAAAATAATATTACTACTACTTATAATGGTAGGGATAATAATAATAATAATAATAATAATAATAATAATAATAATAATATTAATAATAATAATAATAATAATAATAATAATAATAATAATAATAATAATAAATAGGATAAATACTCATACCATAAAAATTGTAATAAAACAGATAATAATAATAATAATATTAATAATATTAATAATAATGGTAATAATAAAATATTGGAATGCACAGTGTTCTCCTCTCGATGGAGAGGACACAGCAAACTTTAATTGAAGAGGGAGGTGAGAGAGAAGAAAGGTGGGGAAAGGAAAATCAACAAAATATAAGTAATATATTATATTATAATATAATAAATCTAAAAATTTGCAGCTGTGTCCCTTCACTCTTCGTACGAGACAGTGAGGGTTAAGTTATCAATACGAACAAAAAAAGAAGAAAAGAGGTCAGGAAAGAGAAAAAGTGAACGGAGAGAGGGCTTGGGTGGTCGGGAGAGCGAGAGGAGCTGAGTGGCGACGGCGGCGGACGGGTGGAGAGGAGAGGAAGGTCGGCGAGCGGAGGGGGTAGCAGGCGCCCAGTCGAGGCGACTCAACGTCGAGCGCAGGGGGCGGCGAGGGTTTCAGGGTCTTCGGGGAGCACGGCGGACGGCTAGGTCGGACTCGGTCGGGGGATTTAACGACGACGGAGGCTGGTGGACGACGCCGGCGCGGTCGCACCATCCACGACTAGGCATGGAGGGAGGCCGGCGTAGGCGCGGACAGCTCCGGTGGGTTTTGGGTTCGCGGCGACAGAAGAGGAGGCTCAGGCGGAGAGGGTTCGTACGGTGGGGAGTGGCTCGCGGTCAGCGGCGTGCGCGCCATGCCGTGGCGACGGAGGATGAGGCACCGAGGGCGGCAGATCTCGCCGGAGGTGAGTTTTAGGGTTAGGGTTCTGTTAATTTTTCTTTTTCCTCTTCTTTATGGGTGTTGGCGGTGGCCATTGTGTCGGTGGCGGAGGATTGTGTGTCGATGGGTCGGAGCGCCGGGTTGTGGTGGTACTGGTCACCTAGGTGGAGGTGGTCGTGAGGGCATGGTGCGGCTTGGTGTCGGTGGCTGGGTTGACGAGGGTCATGGTGGCTGGTATGGGCGTGTGGTTGGCCGGAGGTGGTGAAGGGTTGGTCTGGTAGTCGGAGACGAGCACATGATGGTGCTGATGAGTGGCTGGAGTCGAGGATGCGGCGAAGTTGGGTGTGTCGGCGTAGTTTAAGGGTGACGAGGTTGTTGGTGGCAGGAGACGAGTACGACGAAGGAGATGGCAGCGGGCAAGACAGGATATGGTTTAGGATAGGACTAGGGTTTGGGAATTTATTGATGTCGGGGTGTGTCCGACACGGGAAAGAAAATAAATAATGTACATATAAAATAATGGAATAAGATTTTGGATGGACACAGACATGGTGCACGTAGAATTATGGAGAAAATTTGTGGAAGATGAATTGTGAAAAAATAATGGAGGAGTACCTGCCTATTTATAGGATGTGGGAATTCCCATTTGGATATGATTAGGATATTTAAAACCCAAGTAGATAAATCATCTATTTAATTAAAAACAATCAAATCCAATCCAAATCTAAATCCAATTAAATCTAATTAAATTCCCTTAGTTTAAAATCAAATCAATAAATCAAATTTTAATTATTTAACTACTTAAATAATACATAAATTCAAATCAAGATTTAAATTGCCATAATATCTTCCAAATATATTTTTCAAAATACCAATAATAATAATTTCGAAAATAATAAATATTTTTAAATATCTTTTTGAATAATAAAGTATTAATATTAATAAATTTCGAAAATACATTTTTATTTAAAAATAAACTAGTAAAATATTTAGGAATTATATATGCACAAGAATATTATTTATTATTGCTAACTATTATAAACGGAAGACTTTTTATGAATAAATAAAATAATGGACTTGAAAATGTTGATATGATAGCAAAAATAATTATTACATATATTATTTTGAAACTATAAAAAAATATTTTTCTAAAAATATGTACGCTCGCACATATTCGCACTCGTCGAGAAAATTCAAAAAAATGAACTTTCGCGCACGACGTACAATACGGCTACGCGACGTATAATACAAAATTTTAAATCGGCACCAAATTTAATAATATAATAGAAATTTAAGGGTTTTACATCCTACCCAACTTAAAAGAATTTTGTCATCGAAATTAAGAATTAGTAGGGGTGCGAGGACACAAGGGGGTATCAATGGGGATCCAACGAGGACAATGTTTTCACAAAATTATGTCGAAAGAAATTGCGATCTAGATCGTAGAAAAATAATACGGTATGGTTACGGGTAATGAATGAGGGTCACGATTAAGAGAACGAAATAGATTCGCTTTAATTAAGCGATTGGAGGGTCTTGATAGGGTCGAGTAGTTTAGGATGAAGATATAGCAACATCGAGTGAGAATGGTCATAGCCGATAGGAAGGCTAAAGGAAGTTCTAGTACAACGCTTTCGTTCTTCTAAAATAGGTGAAGGCGAAAGCAATATAGAGTTCGAAGGAGGCGTTATCGAATACGAATAGAATTGTCAAGCAGTCGTGGATGGGACTCTAGAGGACAAGTTTAACTATGTCCCCATCCACGTAGTATAATAGGCAAAAGCGAACCAAAGTGCACTTGGTTGATCAGACCATTATGCACCGGTTCTGATTAGACAATAGGCTAGTGAGCGCTCAACAGCATATGTCCTGAACAAACTCGATAAAGAATAAGCTTGCAAAAACTAGGCTACATTAGCATCATTAGTCAATACGGTAAATACATAGGTACGAGAGATTAAGATTTAAAGAAGGTAGAATGATTCTAAGTCATACAGTCGTCCTATAGTCTTCTTGTCCAAGTCCTTGGTTGGCTAGACGGGTTAGGTCCTCTAGATTCTAGGATTTAAATAAGCTTGCTAATATAGGTCACTAGGTCAAAGGGGTTGCTAGTTCACAAGGTATTCTACCCAACTTAAAGAACTAAACTAATGGTGTTTTGGGACAACTAACTAGTAGGGTTGATCTCTAGCAAGCACGAAGGAAAGATAAGAATAGAGATGGAAGGAAGCAAGCAAGATGCAATTGATGAGTCAAACGGTAGATAAAATCAAGAAAAGGGGTCAAGTATGTGGATGAGATCCTAGACTTCCAATCCTATACGCAGGCTTGCTTGGTACGGTAAAGTAACCAAATAATTTATCTTGACCTGCATGGGCCACCACAAAAACATATAACGCCCCAGTCCCAAAATTCGTAGGACTAAGAACGTAGACATGCCAGCTGTATTCATACGAAGTATACTCCAATATATGGAAGCCTCGTATAAATACATAAGCTGTAAAATGCAGTAGAACCATAACTAATCTCATCTACACAAATAAATGAATAAAAGATATCATATAATGAGAATGAATTTGTCTTGATACAATATGTTGGGCAGAGACAAATCCACTACCAACAAATAAAAAAAAGTACATAGAAATAAAATGAGTGGCGAGCGAAGCGAAGACGATCCAAATGCAATTATCCTCGAAGAAGTAGCGATGATCACGGCTAAAGCTAGAGCACCTGCGAAAGACAATAGCACACACCTGGGTAGATAACCAGGTCCTAAGAGGGACATAACAAGACACGTAATATTATGCCATATAAACTGAATAAATATTGCTCAAATAAATAAGTCAATTGAATTTATAACATGGTCCAATACGCACCTACTGAACGAACGTACCATCCCCCCAACCAAACAAGCGCATTAGATGGTAAACTAATTCACGGTGACGTATCTTTCCATGCTAAGAATCCAATATGGTATCCGGACCCCAACAAGGTTTAATACCTTCTCATCGAAGTAGTAAGTCACACCTACAACAAAACAAGGACAAGATGTGACGAACTAATCCGCGACAAGTTATTGTTCTAAGCCACGGTCAGATACAAGTACCCAAACCAAAGGTACTCGTACCTAACGGATAAGGGTAGCCTAACCGTCCTAGGTGAATGCAGTTTTAAGAACAGTTCATGGTCGCATGACTACCAGGTCAAGTCAAGAAAATATCGATACAGTACCTCAGTAGCGAGTCACAACACCATATACTATTCCTCAGTATCGAACGAGTCTATAGCATATAGTCTACCTATCGTTCCTCAGTAGCGAGTGAGTCTACGATAGATAGGGTGGTAGTCAACTTCCAATCATGTTCTTCCCGCCCAATGCAAACTCATAACTGCTAAGTCTTCTAACATGCAATTCTATTAGCAGTTATTTTCTAACGCACGGCTTATACGTACTGGTGGCCAGCCAATCACGCATGTCCGAGTCCTATATGCGACACACAACAACGTGAAATAACTGTGTCAAGGCCATGAATGCAACACACAAAGGTGGTCCCTTAAATCTAGGTTTAATGTGTAAGAAAATAAATACATAGCAAGAAACTGAACAGTAAATTCTAACAGGTTATGCCATGTATCACAGTTTATTTTGCATAAAGAAAATAATGAACATGCATGAAATATGAGCTAAAAATAATTAAAAAGCAAATGGCAAGGTGTCTTGCCTGGTAGTACGCCTGATGTGCTACGATGATCAATGTGGCATGAACTGCGACTTTGGTGAAACAACTATACAAGGTGACCTCGGATAGTGGCACGGATGGTTCCATTGGGTCCAGAAGGGTCAAATTAGTTTGGGTGGACATAAGGTAGACTTGAATTGGCAAGAGAATAGGAATAATGGGATAATTACTGATATAAAGACGATCGAAGGAAATTGATAATTTTATATACTATTTTGAGAAAACTATTGATAATACTTTGAAAAATACATTATTATTAAAAATAGATAAAAATATAAGCATCGTTTTTAGGCAAAAACTTTAAGTCTGTCAAAATACACTTTTTAGGTAGGAAGCTATGTTTTTATTAGTCACGATTAAATATAAACTAAAAATCATTATTGTGTATAAAAATATTTTTAGAACAAGATAAGAATCTAGTAAAGTGATTTTAGAACTTAAAACTAGCTTTGTCAAAGTAAAATTTCTACGCCGAGAAGCTATCCCATACAAAAATATTAGTATTAATAAAGGTAAAAATGGACATGTAGCTAATCATAAGACTTCTACAATTTATACTTAGCAAAATAAAATAGAAATAAATTTATACCCAAATATCTAGTTATATACATTGTTGAAAGTACATATAATGTAAAATAATAAACTAATAACAATAATATTGATAATAGTAACAGTAGAGTATAATGATAAAATAATATTACTACTACTTATAATGGTAGGGATAATAATAATAATAATAATAATAATAATAATAATAATAATAATACTAATAATAATAATAATAATAATAATAATAAATAGGATAAAATACTCATACCATAAAAATTGTAATAAAACTGATAATAATAAAAATAAAAATAATATTAATAATAATGGTAATAATAAAATATTGGAATACACAGTGTTCTCCTCTCGATGGAGAGGACACAGCAAACTTTAATTGAAGAGGGAGGTGAGAGAGAATAAAGGTGGAGAAAGGAAAATCAACGAAATGTAAGTAATATATTATAATAATATAATATAATAAATCTGATAATTTGTAGATGTGTCCCTTCACTCTTCGTACGAGACAGTGAGGGTTAAGTTATCAATAAGAACAAAAAAAAGAGGTCAGGAAAGAGAAAAAGTGAACGAGAAGAGGGCTTGGTGGTCGGGAGAGCGAGAGGAGCTGAGCGGCGACGGCGGCGGACGGGTGGAGAGGAGAGGAAGGTCGGCGAGCGGAGGGGGTCGCAGGCGGCCAGTCGAGGCGGCTCAACGTCGAGCGCAGGGGGCGACAAGGGTTTCAGGGTCTTCGGGGAGCACGGCAGACGGCTAGGTCGGACTCGGTCGGGGGATTTAACGGCGACGGAGGCTGGTGGACGACGCCGACGCGGTCGCGCCATCCACGACTAGGCGCGGATGGAGGCCGACGTGGGCGCGGACAGCTTCGGTGGGTTTTGGGTTCGCGGTGGCGGAAGAGGAGTCTCAGGCGGAGAGGGTTCGTGCGGTGGGGAGTGGCTCGCGGTCAGCGGCGCGCGCGCCATGTCGCGGCGGCGGAGGATGAGGCGTCGAGGGTGGCGGATCTCGCCGGAGGTAAGTTTTAGGGTTAGGGTTCTGTTAATTTTTCTTTTTCCTCTTCTTTATGGGTGTTGGCGGTTGCCATTGTGTCGGTGGCAGAGGATTGTGTGTCGATGGGTCGGAGCGCCGGGTTGTGGTGGTGCTGGTCACCTAGGTGGAGGTGGTCGTAAGGGCATGGTGCGGCTTGGCGGCGGTGGCCGGGTTGACGAAGGTCATGGTGGCTGGTATGGGCGTGTGGTTGGCCGGAGGTGGTGAAGGGTTGGTCTGATAGTCGGGGACGAGCACATGATGGTGCTGATGAGTGGCTGGAGTCGAGGATGCGGCGAAGTTGGGTGTGTCGGCGTAGTTTAAGGGTGACGGGGTTGTTGGTGGCAGGAGACGGGTAAGGCGAAGGAGATGGCAGCGGACAAGACGGGATAGGGTTTAGGATTATGACTAGGGTTTGGGAATTTATTGATGTCGGGGTGTGTCCGACACGGGAAAGAAAATAAATATTGTACATATAAAATAATGGAATAAGATTTTGGATGGATACTGACACGATGCACGTAGAATTATGGAGAAAATTTGTGGAAGATGAATTATGGAAAAATAATGGAGGAGTACCTGCCTATTTATAGGATGTGGGAATTCTCATTTGGATAGGATTAGGATATTTAAAACCCAAGTAGATAAATCATCTATTTAATTAAAAACAATCAAGTCCAATCCAAATCTAAATCCAATTAAATCTAATTAAATTCCCTTAGTTTAAAATCAAATCAATAAATCAAATTTTAATTATTTAACTACTTAAATTAATACATAAATTCAAATCAAGATTTAAATTGCCACAATATCTTCCAAATATATTTTTTTAAAATACCAATAATAATAATTTCAAAAATAATAAATATTTTTAAATATCTTTTTGAATAATAAAGTATTAATATTAATAAATTTTGAAAATACATTTTTATTTAAAAATAAACTAGTAAAATATTTAGGATTTATATATGCACAAGAATATTATTTATTATTGCTAACTATTATAAACGGAAGACTTTTTATAACTAAATAAAATAATGGACTTGGAAATATTGATATGATAGCAAAAATAATTATTATATATATTATTTTGAAACTATAAAAAATATTTTACTAAAAATATGTATGCTCGTACATATTCGCACTCGTCAAGAAAATTCGAAAAAATGAACTTCCGCGCACGATGTACAATACGACTACGCGACGTATAATACAAAATTTTAAATCGGCACCAAATTTAATAATATAATAGAAATTTAGGGGTTTTACAGTTAATCATACACTTCACGTATGATTCACCAGGCTAGTAGACCTTTTGCAAGTTCCCAAGACAGCCACATGTCAAAGCTAATATTCACTCACATAGATAGATGATTCTTGACTCTGTACATGATATGATCAGTTTTTCTTGCTCTTACTCAAGTTTACTACTTTGCCCTTGCCATGCTACTTTTATGTACTTTATATTTGCTCTTGTATACTCTCTCTATTTACTATTTTATAGTACTTGTCATTTATTGGAAACTGTTGTTGGAGATGTGCTCGTTCCATCCTGACTGGATATATTTTTTAGACGACGGCAAGGACGAGTATACCACCTACTATGGTCCTCATGACCTTATGGGTATTGACCAGGAGACCCTAGTCTAGTAGGGGTTAGTTCCAGTTGAGTCAGCTCTAGCAGTGACTCAGTTAAACTAGGATTTGACTGGACTCTGTCTCTAGCTTACTCATTATGCATGTTATTATATTTCAGACTTGTATAACTATATTGTGATTCACTCTAGATTGTTATTAAATACTTTGCACTCTGAGTTGTCTCTTTATCTCTTCCTCTTATCGTGCCATATATATTCTTCCTGATAGACTTGTGATTGAGGTGTATATATCAATGTTATCCTCCGTTCGGAGATAACATGCAATGACAGGTTATTATATTATTGTTAGATAGTAGACCGACAGTGTTCTACTGTCGATTTTTTAGCGTGGGCTGGGCGCTGTTACGTATTCGTGCCTTTATATCGGGTGTGGGTCGTGACATATTTTTAGTGGTGGACCATGCAGGTCAAGAGTCACATTTAGTGCGATGTTGTAGTGGCGCTCGACTTAGAGTGCTGCTGTATAAACATAGGATATAGGCTATAGGCTAAGGATACTCAGTCACAGCTAGAACTCCTTGAGAGATTCCTGGGACGACCTTTGAGAATTTTATATTTTATCTCCAATTCAAAATCCCTTTCTCTTGTTTTTGTTCACCCTTGCTCCTTGTTATTGAATTTGATTTTGATGGTTCGTTGTTGATTTTGATATTTAGATCGAGATGAATTTTATGGCTTGAGTTACGGTATCTTTTGATAACATATTTTGACAAGGACAACAATAAAGGTAAAATGTCTACTTGGTTATGGAGCCTGGAGTTTATCGTAGCCATATTAGACGACGTGGCAGAAACGTAGAGACCTGACTTTGGATGTATATATCTTAATTATGAAATTTAGAACTCCTTACAGCTATACTAGTCGGCACAACGAGGATTCTAGACGACATAATTATAGAGGTGCATGCCCAAGTTATGGAATCTATCATTTATTGCATCTTTGCTTACTGGCATGGCGAGGATTCTAGGTGTCATGATTTTGGACAGACGCATATGATTATCAGATTATATCATGAAAAGATTCTTAACATATCATCTCTATCATTTACTTCTATTATTATAGATTCTATTCCATCGTCAATTAACTTAGAAGTAGGAATACTTTTAGTTCCTTTAGCCCAGTTCCTTGTAGAGCTTCATTTCATTATAGTTTCTTCGTAGTGTGATGGTTTGGTGACTTGCAAATTGGTTTGTATCCTTGAGCATCAGCATTAACTATTTAGAGTACAGTTAGGAAGTATTGTATATGTATTTTGATAACTAATTATAGATGAGAGCCCTAGAGTGATTAACAAGTGTCAGGATATGAGTTGCACCAGATACCAGAATAGGAGGAATACCCTAGTAACAAGAGCCAAAGTATTTCAAATATTATAGAGGTTTAGGCACCAACATTTTAGTAACTAGTTGGAGAAGAGATATGAGTAACCTAGTATGAGAGTGTCACCCAAGTACCATATAGAGGAGTTAGTGCCATAAGTTGATGATTGCCATTAAAATATCAAGAACAAGAATTACAGATAAATTGAACTTGATTGCAAACTCGCTTGTACAAAAGAAAGCCTAGAAATAAATCCTAGGAAACAATCTAAGTATAATTATTTAATTTTTGATTCTGGGGGTGACGATGGAGGCTCGAAAAAGTGTAGCAACTCTGCCTTACTCCTTGGACTATCAGACACAGTCTTTGCTCTTGAAGAAATTTGCCCACCTTTGATTGCCAACCTTAAGCATGGGTGTGGCACTATGCTATTTATAGTGATTCCTGCATAAAGCAGATTTTGGGCCGCATAGAGGGCCACGTGGCTACGTGTCTGTAACAACACACAAAGACTCGATCCTGGGCTGCGAGGTGGTGGGGGTTGTTAAGATTTCTTTGTTGTAGCAAATCTGGGTGGTTGTGACATGGTCAAATTGCCACGTGTTCCTCTCCCACAAACTAGAGCCTGAATCGTTTTGGCCGTATAATGGCCTTAGGAGCCTTTCTTTTGCGGCTCGGCTCTGCTTGGTCTCATGGGATCTTCGAGAACTTTGCTTCTGCGGCTTGGTTTCACTTGGCCGCATGGGATTTTCGAGGGCCTTGCTTCTGCACCTTAGTTTTTTTTGGCCGCATGGGATCTTCGAGAGCCTTCCCTCTGCGGCTCAAACCCACTTAGCCATAGGGGGTCTTCGAAGCCTTGCTTCTGCGGCTCGAGTTTTCTTAGCCGTATGGGGTCTCCAGGAGCACTCTTTCTGCGGCTTAGTTTCTCTTGGCCGCAGGGGATCTTCGAGAGCCTTCCCTCTGTGGTTTGGTTTTTCTTGGCCGTATGAAGTGATGATCCGCATAAACTCCATCTTTTTCCATACTTCTACAAGACCCCCTTCAAAGTTTTCAAATTACAAATTTGGAATACTTTGAATAAGAAGCATGGAGACATTCATAAAACGTTAAACCACAGGAAAGCTTCGAGCCGCAGGGATATCTCAATCTGTATGGAAATTTTAAGCCGCTGAGAGACTCTGTCCAGCTGTCACCGCTGCATTTAATGCTCGGATTGGCTTTTGTAGTTTTGGGCTCCCTTTTTAAGATAAAGATGACGGTTACTAAGGATCAAATCCCAAAAAGTCATCATTATCTTTAATGGCATGAAAACTGAAGCGGTGCCTATCCGTTTACGCTTCTTGGTGGCCTATAAATATGTAGGTCGTACGGCAGCGAGAGAACACCTATTGCTTTCTCTTTTCGTCCTCTTCTCCTTCAACATCCTTTTCCGCTCATGTTCAGCCATAGCCCCCGAAGCCTCCAAGTTGACGAGCACTACTAACGGAGGGAAGGGGTTTGTTTCTTTTTCGATAGTTACGGACTCATTCTCCGCTCATCCTGACATACAACCTCCTATCCACGATAAGGATGGTGGGAGAACGAGTGCTTTGAACTCAAATGGCCATGTCGCATGCTTTATGTACTAGCCAGTCACATATCATCGCTGTGCTTTGGCTTCAATGCCTTTTGCGCATAGTCGGGCTTCCACGGTGCATGTGTTTCCCGTCTCACTAAGCCGCATGTGTTGTGTGATTGGTCCTCATGGATTGAGCCACATAGATTCTCCACGATTGAGCCACATGAGCTCTTCCCTGATCTGGGCCGCGTGTGTTCTATTATGGCTGGGCTGCATGAACTAAAATAGAAACCTATTCACTTTTTTTTTCTGACTGCTAACCTCTTTTCCCCTTTTTATATTTTATAGGGATCTGGTTAGCAAATTTCTCCAGGACCGTTATCGGCGATTTTGGATATGGTGAAGATCCAACATTTTGACACACACATCAGACAGCTCAGAACTATCCATGCTTCGGAAGGATTTTCCTAAGATGGTAGGAAGACGCTTTATACATCGGAGAGTCGGACGGTGGTTATGCGTCGTCGTGAAAGTTCTATTTTTACGGCTCTCCAAGTAGGCAAAAGCAACACTAGGGATGTTATTTTGAAGGTATGGCCTCTTGGAGGAACGGGCCTAGGACGTCCACAATATGGAGAGAAGAAAGTTAACGCTTGTAGATGCTTTTAGCATGTTATATTTGCCCTCCTCCGTGTGGCTTCTCGAAGGTTCAACAGCCTTGTTTGCTTCTCAGCAGTAAAATATGACTCCTTTCGAGGGCTACGAAACTGCCTTTTGACCAAGGCGTGGTGCTGCCAAACTAACCTAAAAAGCTGAGGATTGACCGCCCCATTGTGCTGCTTGAGGCGATACTCACTGTGCTATGTATTGCTGATGAGTAGTGGATTTTTTTTCTTTTTTTCTAGAGATGTAGCCCCACCAACGCAATTGCTGTTTACTTGAAATAAAGAGATATATTTTCTCCATTCTTTTACTTATGATGTCTGAAGTGCTTGTACTAGGGGGCCTAATACAGCAGTTGTGGTTGGTAGAGGACATCCCATTAGAGGACTTTTTGTGGACCTATTACCCTTTTGTGCATCTAGAAATACGAGCAATAGATTTGAACAATTTTTGTGGACCTATTACCCTTTTGCGCACTGGTGGTGCGGGTAAATAATTTTTATGGACCTATTACCCTTTTATGCACTGGTGGTGCGAGTAATAGATTAGAATAATTTTTGTGGACCTATTATCCTTTTGTGCATTGGTGGTACGGGTAATAGATTAGAATGATTTTTGTGGACCTACTACCCTTTTGCGCACTGGTGGTGCGGGTAATAGATTTGAAACAAAACCTAACAGAGGTAATATGGACATGATAGGTTCTGTGACCTTAATACCGTGATTTTATCTTCGGATTGGGTACAGGTGTTAAGTTAGGAGATTATCTATATCAGAGGTAATATGGGCGTGACATACGATAATCATGAATAATTTTTGTGGATCAATTACCCTTTTGCGTATTGGTGGTGCAAGTAATAGATGTGAAACAAAACCTAACAGAGGTAATATGGACGTGATAGGTTATGTGGTCTTAACACAGTAATTTTAACCCGGGTTGGGTACAGGTGTTAAGTTAGGAGATTATCTATATAAGAGGTAATATGGACGTGACATATGATAATCATGAAAAAAATTTGGTGGACCTATTACTCTTCTGCGCACTGGTGGTGCGAGTAATAGATTTTGAGACAAAACCCGACAGAGGTAATATGGACGTGATAGGTTCTGTGGTCTTTATACCATGATTTTATCCCAAATTGGGTACACGTGTTAAGTCAGGAGACTATCGGTATCAGAGGTAATATGGACGTGACACACGATAATAAGGACCAGGAAGTTTGCTCAGAGATGACAATAAGCCTGGTGAACTCCGGCGAGGTAGAGCATCAGGATAGAAGTTCAGAGGTATTTAGTATACATGACTTGTCACCCATGTTTGCCATTGATTATAAAAGAACAGAACAGTTTTATGGGAGGACTGGACTTTTACTTCACAATACAAACTCGCTTGTACAAAAGAGAGCCTAGGAACAAAACCTAGGAAAAGCAATCTAAAGTACAATTGTTTATTTTTGATTCTGGGGGGTGACGGTAGAGGCTCGGGAGAGTGACGGCAACTCTGTCTTACTCCTTGGACGATCGGACGTTGCTTCGGCTCCGGGGAAGAAATGCTCTTTTTGTGGACGGGGGTTGCTGATATCTCTGCTCAGGCTCTGTGCGTATCACTCTGTGCCTTTTTTCGTCCCTGTCTCCTTTTGCTATTTATAGGAGTGGGGTGTGCAGTAATTGCCCCTTAAAAAGCGGGTGGTTAGGGATTCGTTAAGATTTGTCTTGACCATGTTTGTTGAAAATCAATCCGGGCTGTTAATGTTGATTGTAACAAATCTGGGCAGTTAATGTTGATTGTACCAAATCTGTATGGTTTGTTGGAAATCGATCTTGGCAGTTAATGTTTTTTGCAATAAATCTGTATTGTGATGATTTGTTGATATCAGCAAATCCAAGTGAATAAATCTTGGTCAATCTCTTACCACGTGTCCCAATTGCCTGTTATGTCGATTGCCATAAATCTGAATTATTGAGATTTGATCAACTCCTGCCACATGTCCCAACTGATGCGAGCCACATAGAGGACTGTCATAGTTGAGCCACATGAGTGCGGCCACGTATCAGAGCCGTATAAGGGTGGCCTTATCTGAACCGCATGGAAGTCCTTTAATCTGAACCGCATGGAGGTCCTTACAACTGAGCCGCATGGACGTCCTTACAAATGAGCCGCATGGAAGTCCTTTAATCTGAACCGCATGGAGGTCCTTACAACTGAGCCGCATGGACGTCCTTACAACTGAGCCGCATGGAAGTCATTTCAACTGAACAGCATGGAGGTCCTTACAACTGAGCCGCATGGACGTTCTTACAACTGAGCCGTATAGAAGTCCTTTAATCTGAACCGCATGAAGGTCCTTACAACTGAGCCGCATGGACGTTCTTACAACTGAGCCGCATGGAAGTCCTTTCAACTGAACCTTATGGAGGTCCTTACAACTGAGCCGCATGGACGTCCTTTAATCTGAACCGTATGGAGGTCCTTACCACTGAGCCGCATGGATGTCCTTACGACTGAGCCGCATAAAGAGCTTTGGAAATAGGTGGATCGTGCCAGCTATAAAGATTTTCCTCGTCTCTCTAGGAACAAGTCAAGAGTCATTATTTTACTATTATGTCAGAGCTGTCAATCCGTTGTGTCAGGGCTGCTGCATTGCGTCAAAGCTTTTAATGAGCTGGCTGCACAGAGTAATGATGGCCAGCTGTAGATGCCTACTTTGAACTGCATAGAGCCACGTGGCCTATTCCGAGCCGCATAGAGCTATTGTGTACTTTCCAGCCGCATGAAGCCTTAAGAGACTTTTGAGCCGCATGAAGCCTTAAGAGACTTTTGAGCCGTATGAAGCTCTAAGAGACTTTTGAGCCGCATGAAACTCTAAAGGACTTTTGAGCCGCATGAAGCTTTTCTGTTCCTTTTCCATGCTTCTACAAGACCCCCTTCAAAGTTTTCAATTTGTAAAATTAAAATACTGTGAATAAGAAGCATGGCTATGTCCGCATAAGCTCCTCGTGCCGCATAGACTCTTCTGGTCGCATAGGATGTTCTGGCCGCATAGAATGTTCTATGCCACGTAGTCATCTCATTTATTGGCCTTTGATTTGCTTTGATTTAAAGCCGTCTTTTGGGATAGGATCCCAAGAGTCAGCTTTAAATATTTAGATTTTGCCTTAATGATTATGATTAATCTTTTCGCATGCAGGGGTTAGAAATCAAAGAGTCGGCTTTGTTTTCTAGGCGGCGCGTCATGCGAAGCGTCCCTTGATCCGCATGTCCTCCATCAGCATATAAATATGGGTTCTTTGGGAGAGAGAGACTCTTTACTTTCTTTTCTCTTCAACTTTTCTTGTCCTAGTTGCCGTCGTCTTCTCTCTCGATCACCGATCAACAATGGCCCCCAAAGCTTCCTCTAGCATTGCGGCGAAGGGTAAGAGAGCGGCTTCTTCATCGACTGAGGCGCTCACAGTTCATCCTGATGTCCACCCCGCCATTGATGGTAAGGATTACGTGGAAGATCGTATGCTTCAAACCCTAACAAAAAAATGGCTATGTTGCATGTTTTATGCACAAGCCTTTTCTCCTTGGCATTTAATGCGTCCTTCGTCTTTATTGAACTGCCCAACTTCAGTACGATGAAGCCGCATATGTTGTATGGGCCGCATGAACTTCTCATGTCCGAGCCGCATGGGGTATACCCCATGTTTGAGCCGCATGAGAAATGACTGAGCCGCATAAGCACCTTTAAAACTGAACCGCATGAAGTCCCACTGAACAGAACCGCATGCGCTCCTGATGAACTGGGCCGCATAAGCACCTTTAAAACTGAACCGCATGAAGTCCCACTGAACAGAACCGCATGAGCTCCTGACGAACTGGACCGTATAAGCTCCTTTAAAACTGAACCGCATGAAGTTCCACTGAACAGAACCGCATGAGCTCTTTTGGAACTGAGCCGCATGAAGTCTCCTTTAAAACCTGGACCGTATAAGCTCATCTGAACTCGGCCGCGTGAGACCCTGCTAAACAAAGCCGCATGAACTCCTGATGAACTGGACCGCATGAAGTCCCTTGAACAGAACCGCATATGAACCCATCAAAGTAGAGCCGCATGAACTCCGTTAAAACCGAGCCGCATAAGGATCCATCAAAATAGAGCCGCATGAACTCCGTTAAATCTGAGCCGCATAAGGACCCGTCCAAACAGAGCCGCATGAACTCTGTTAAAACTGAGCCGCATAAGGACCCGTCTAAAGAGAGCCGCATGAACTCTTTTTAAATGTTTTCTGGTCATCTCCTGACTTTGTTTCCTTTGTCCTTCTTTCAATGAATTTTCCAGTTAATGCTGCGGGAGAACCTCTGGTGGGTCGCGTCCAATTTGTTGTCGGTTATAGGTATGACCACATAGTCGAGTATGTGGTGAACCAGTTTCCAAAAGACGAACCTTTGGAGAGGCTGGATGACATTAAAAAGCAGTCCTTCTTCTTTATTTTGGAGATGATGAACTCAGGGCTGCTGGAGGCAAACACTTGAAGCCTGCGTTCCTCTTTGGGGATGCTCTGACTGTGAAGAACTACCAAGTTCTGGATGTATCTGAGAGCTGGAGTTTTACTTCTGACGGAATGGCGACCCATATTCCTCTGATGGAGCGTCACTTTCCACTGTCATGGTTCAACATGTTGCCCATGACTAGGAAGATGGAGGATTCCTTGACTCCGATCCGGAGCGGAATAATTGTGGGCAAAATTTACTACAACAATAACATGCGGTCATTGTACGCGGGCAGGGTACCAGTCAGTCGATACGTGATAGGGTTAGCCCCGGGTTATTTCTTGAATGTGCAGGGTCCCAATTTCACGTTCTCTGAAGCTGACACTTTTATAAACCAACTTACTCGGAAGGGGTCCTATCCTGTTGGCCGGTTGTCGCTGCCGAATTGGATACACCCTTTTCTTTTGTGGACCAACCTATCTCCGTGGATCGTACGGAAGTACGAGACTCTCCTGTGCGAGATTGGACTCTACCATGCCATTCGGGGCACCAGCTATGGCTTGCCCATAAACAAGAAATTATTTATGGCTTTGCTGGAAATGTACAAGTGCCGAACAGGGACTTTCTTTACACTCGTGGTGGAGATGGGACTTGCTCTGCCCGAGATGCATGCAGTCTTCAAGCTACCATGGGGAGACAAAGTTTTTGAAGTGTATACTCCAACGAACGAAGAGTTCGAGGATCTGGAGCGACGATTCCCGGGCTTCGTAGCTGTCTACCAGGAACTACTGTGTCATCACAGTACATGCCACCAGATATCAATCAAGAAGGACGGAAGCTCGGAAGGGAACCTTTTCCAAACTACGTCCTGGCTCACCTACCTTTTTATGCTAGGTGCCGCAGGCCGGGTTTCTTCCCGCAGTCCTCAAACCCATGAGGAAATACAGAGCCAAGTGTCGACGGCCAAGAGATCGAGGGCCACAGGAGACAGATTTGGAAGTAAAACTGACTCCTTTAGCTATTTTTACCAGGATACCCAGCCGATGTCTGGAAAGGCTCTCCTGGCGGGATTCCTGATGGTATGGCTGCGAAATTGCGTGATCTCAGGAGGGGCTGGTTCCATTGAGAGAATCAGCCGTAATTTTATCCTTCCTGCTGTGAAGCTGGTCTTCGGAGTCAGGCTAGCTCTACTCCCGGCCATGGTGTGTAGTATACACCATGGCCTTCGCACTTTTACGTTGAAGGTCATCGCCCGTGACGCGATGAAGGACTTTGAACGTGTTGAACTGCCATACCACTATCTGATGGGGTGGTAGCTGATGCATTGCCGGTCTTTAATGAGGCCTGGCCCCGAAGATGGCATAACTGTAAATGACGCCTTCATCTTCCAATATCGCCGTATGCCTTGAGATTGTGAGACTATGTGCGCTTGTAGGATGGCACTGTCAAGAGTGGACAGATACAATTTTTTCGTATCTGTTCCTCGATTTACTGCTGAGGAAATAAGGGCTGTACATCTGGATGGTATTGGGCCTCCCCACTTCTTAGACGGCAAAATGCTCCTTTGGTTGTGCAACATTCGCCCTTTCTACCTGTTATACCGCAACCGCAATGCTGTCTATTTGGAGCCTTATTTGCCCAGTAGGTTCCCCCGATAGTTTGGGTATAGCCAGCTTTTCCTGGATAGTCCCAGCTCTTGCCTGGGTTTTGAAGGCAGCGTCCTCGATGGCATCAGGGCCTGGCATTATTATAATACGGTTCACACCCGTACTAGCTTCTCGATCCCTGATACTAGGGATTTAGGAGAGATCTTGTATTTGGCGGCTTTCTACCACGTAAAGGCGAACAAGCCTCCTGTTGGCTTTGACCCGAGTACCAGCTTCATTGTTGGTACCGGCTTGGAAGAAAAACCCAAGGGGTCTAAGACGAGAAAGAGAAGGGAGAACATGGTCGATGTGGCAGACTCGGAGTCCAGCAATACGGACGAAAAGGATGACGAGCACGCTCCTGATAACACTCTCCCTCCTACAGATGAAGTGGTGGTGGATCAACCGCCTGTTGAGCCGAGCTCTTCCCGAAAGCGAAGCAGGCCTGAGTCTGCTAGTGGCAGCAGAACCTACTCCGTGAAACGTACTGCGGTTAAGCCTCGCCGGCTGCTCATTAAGGAGAGAGGCGAGGATATGGGCGCCATTTCGGAGGTGAATTGAATTACAACCATCTCCTTCTTTAGCTCTTTCTTTTCCTGAACTATGATCTAATTATTTTTCTTTTCTCTGTAGGCGTCAGAAGAGTCAGACTCTCGAGAACCGGCCGCTATTTCTGAAGTCAACCCGGCACTAACCACTTTGATTAGTGACATGTGTGTCGAGATTATTTCTGTCGGGGTTCTTTCGACGGCGGCTGAAGGGTCTCACGTTGTTGAGGTCTCGACCCAGGGCGACATAGGTTCCACTGAACCCGTCCCCGAGACTGCTCAACTTCAGCAGGGTGACGCTGATCTAGTTGTATCTCCTTCCGGGGCGGCTGGGGCAGAGGAACCAGCTGAATTCGGCTTGGATGTCGCTGGCGAAGAGATTACGGGGGCTATGAGCGAACCTCAGCCTCCGCAACTCTCCCTGGTAAGATTAGACAAGTCTTGACTAGTGAGGAGGCTCATTCGCTCTATCATCACATCCTTTGGATTAAG
This sequence comes from Iris pallida, assembly GCA_029216955.1. Lineage (NCBI taxonomy): Eukaryota > Viridiplantae > Streptophyta > Magnoliopsida > Asparagales > Iridaceae > Iris > Iris pallida. Next base: position 17,090 of record JANAVB010028844.1, on the reverse strand, counting down.
TTGATTGATGGTTGCTCTGGACATATAGGTCCTGCTCCTTCACTGCCAATGACGGACATTGTCAGGGTAGAGTTTGCTAGAGGGGACCCGGTGGAAGAGAGTGCGCCTCCTCCCCCTCCAACTCACTTTGAGGGACCTTCCGCTGAATCAAGTTCGGAAGAGCAGACGACGGAATAGTCGGGGCGGGAAGAAATGATCCCTGTATCGTCTTCTGTTCGTGTGGCTCCAGAGGTTGACCTCTCTACGCTGCCGAGTCTCCAGATCCTTCGGACTGCGGAGAAAGAATTGGCTGCTATTCAAGCATCTTTTTGCTCGAAATTTGTTTCCTCGTAGCAGGGGTAGCAAGTTCCTGTGCACCTTCTTCGACCCTGTCAACTACCCTTCCTTTGACACCGTCTTCTTCGGAAGTTCTGCATGAATCATCAAAGGATGTAGTTGACAATTTCTATCGTCACCTGAGGTGAGGAGTTGAAGCTGTGGTGGAGAAGGGGACCTCTTTTGCCTTGGCCCGTCAATGCGTCCGGGGCCAGATTGAAATCCTTAGAACCCTCCACGGTGGGGCAGGGATAGTTGAGCTGTTGGAGCCCAAATTGCTAGAGACGGATCAGCTTGTGGACCAGTTTCAAGTACTGCGACAAGTTGATCTGTCTTCAGCGATAGATGAGGAGCGGGCCTTCTTCATCACTATCGTGGAGAAGGTACGGACCGCACGAGATGCGTCTAAGCCGGTTATCATAAAGGACCTCGATGATCTGTCTATTCAGTACGATCAGCTGAGCCGTAGAAGCGAGGATTGCATGGCTCTGGAAGCGGCCGCCTCTCACGGAATAATTGATACGAGGGAGCAGATCCTCGAGCTCCAGAGGAAGCTGGCTTTCTTGGAATCTGAGCTCGAGGCCTCCCGCGCGGATAAAGAGCTAATCGTTCAGGAGGCCGAAAAGGTCACCCGAACTTCTGCTGGCCTCGAGCTTCTGCTGGTAGGCCCATGCACATCTAGAAGATGCAGAGCGGCTGACTCAGAAGGCTGAGCATCGGGCTAAGCTGCGATTTGAGCGATCAACGGCCGTGCTGAGGAACCGCCTCAGAGAATTATGTATAGCCGAACCATAGTCGGCCTTTTTTTCTTTCTTTCTTTGTCATTTTCCTTCCTTTTGATAGGGACGTGGTCCTCGAATATGTAGTACTTTTGCTTTTCAATAAATGACTATGTTTTTATCATCCATCATCTATTGTGCTTGTACTGTATCTTTGGTATTTGTGAAGTTTGCCCCACTGGAGGACTATTTGTGGACCTATTACCCTTGGCATACCTTGGTTTTAGGTATGGATAATAAGTTTGATTAGGGATACCTAAAATGATTCCACGGTAAGGTGGCCATGGAAGTTCTTGGTATCGAGCAAAAGACTGCCATGGGGCAGCTGGGCCCCAGAGGCATGATGAGAAAGGAGCTGCATGTACTAGAGGAATTAGTACAAGATTTGTGGTCACCGAGGACATTTGTGGTCAACAGAGGATATTTGTGGTCAACTGGGGACATTTGTGGTCAACAGAGGACATTTGTGGGCCTATTATCCTTGGCGTACCCTGGTTTTGGGTATGGATAATAAGTTGAGAGTGAACCAACATACTTATTCAGAGGTAATGAGGACGTGGTAAATATGAGGGTTTCTTTGATGGAATCTTCCTACTCAGAGGTAATGAGGACGTGGCAGGAGTGGACACCATGAAGGGTACATAGAATAACTCAGAGGTAATATGGACGTGAAAGTTCTACATGAGGGGTGGTTTGTTTTTAATGGAAGTGAAACAACTCAGAGGTGACATCGACGTAATTATTTCGGGAAATTTGTGGATCTGTTACCCTTTTTATGCACTAAAAGTACGGGTATTGAATCATGAGGAAGGAGCTCTTTTTAGGAAGAAAGTTCAGAGGTATGATCATACATGACTTACTATCCAGAAGATATGATATAAATTCATCTGAAGTGACCAGAGTGTAAGTTCAGCAGTACCTGCGGGTACATAACTCAATAATCTGGGAGATTTGGAGTCAGAATGTAAGTTCAGCGGTACCAGAGGGTACATAACTCAACAATCGGGGAAATTTGGTGTCAGAATGTAAGTTCAGCGGTACCAGAGGGTACATAACTCAACAATCTGGAAGATTTGGAGGATATTATTTCAGACATAATGCTTCTTCAGGAACTTGTCATTGATGAGCAACATGAGAAAGTCTCCATTTTGTTTGTCGAGGCGGTAAGCACCATTGGAGAATATAGCCTCGATGACAAATGGGCCTTCCCACTTTGGCTGGAATTTGTCGGCAGTTTTGTGAGTCATAACCATTGGCCTCCGAACTGCCAGAACAAGATCGCCTACTTGAAATGTTCTGATTTTAACCTTCTTGTTAAAAGCTCCCGAGATACGTGCTTGGTATAGCTCGATTCATTATTGAGCTAACAGACGTTTCTCATCTAGAGCCTCCAACTCTTGTAACCGGCGATGGTGATTATCATCCGTTGTCAATCGATAGGTAAGGACAACGCGTAGTGAGGGAATTTGAGTCTCCAATGGGAGAACTGTCTCACTTCCGTATACCAAGGAGAATGGTGTGTTCCCAGTGGCCGTCCAGACTGTAGTACGGTATGTCCATAAGCATTCGCCAAGCTTCTCATTCCAGTCGCGTTTGTTGAAAGACACAAACTTCTTGAGTAGCTTGATTATAGTTTTATTGGATGCTTCTGCCAACCCATTCATTGCCGAATTGTAGGGCATTGAAGCAACATTCTGGATTCGGTGTTTGTCGCAGAACCGATAGAAGACGTGGCTTGCGAACTGCGAACCGTTGTCGTGGATGTTCCTTCAGGGCATTCCAAAGTGATAGATGACGTGATGCTTGAGGAAGCTGATCACGTTTGAAGTCTTTACTTCTGCCAGCGGAATAGCCTTCGTCTATTTGAAGAAGTAATCTGTGATTGCGAGTATGAAGCGATATCCTCGGGACGAAGGCAGAGTGATCGGACCAATAATATCTATTCCCCATGCTTCGAATGGCCAGGATGCCATCATCGGATGTAGAAACTCGGATGGCTGGTAGATGAAATCTGTATCGACTTGACAGGCTTTGCACTTTCTTGCATAGTCTATCGCATCTGTAACCATCGTGGGCCACTAATAGCCCATTCGGCGAAGGCGATCTTGCAATTTCGGGCCAGGTTGATGGGCACCGCAGGCGCCGTCGTGAGCTTCACGTATAGCTTTTTTGGCTTCTGTATTTGACAGACACCGAAGCAGTAATCCATCGTATGATTGTCGATACAGCATTTTTGTCTCTGTATCATAGAAGAATCTGAAAGAACGTTTTCTGATAGAAGTGGCTTCCTTTGGATTGTCGGGCAAGATGCCATAGACTACGAAGTCTACGAATGGCTATCTCCAGTCTGGTGCTTCGTCGGCCGTCTGAGCGAAATGACTCGCTATAAATTAAACGTTATTCTTGGAACAGACCAATTCATGGCCTATTACGTCCACCAAATGATGAGTATATTTTGGGACTGCTAGGGAAGCAGCAAGACCTGCTAGGGCATCGGCTTCAATATTTTGGAGTCTGGAAACATGTTCTATGAAGAACCCTTCAAATGACGAAATGATGTTAATCACTATTTGGTGATAGGGGATCATATCTTTATGGTGAACTTTATATGAACCCCGAATCTGATTGACGATTAACTGCGAATTGCCGTATGCTTCAAGATACTCTACCTCCAGCTCCTTTGCAAGTCGAAGGCCAATGACCAAAGCATTGTACTCGGCCATGTTATTTGAACAGGGCTCCGTGAGGGAGTAAGCCTGATTGATTACCAGCCGGAAGGGAGAAATCAGCACTACTCCGACTCCAGCGACGATGTTGCCCTTGGGCCCAGTTCTGGAAGTACCGTCGAAGAAAATTTGCCATATGGCATCATGAGAGGCTATATTTGAATTGGCGACCTCATCTGGAATCTCTTCGTCTATTCTGGTTGACTCCGAACCTAGATGAGCTGCTAAAAAATCTGCCATAGCTTGACCTTTAACAGCCTTCTGCGGGACGAAGATCATGTGGTAGGAAGACAATAATATTGCCCAAGTAGCGAGGCGAGAGCTGAATGCACCCGGCTTGGTCATGAGGACCTGAGGAGGTTAACTCTTGATACGACATGGATGGTTTGTCCCATGACGTAGTATCGCATCTTTTGAATGGTGAAAACCAGAGCAAGGCACTCCTTCTCCACGGCAGTGTATCGATGCTCCGGCCCTATCATCATTCGGCTGAGGTAATATATAGCTTGTTCATGGCCTGCATCATTGATTTGTGCTAGCAAAGCACCTAGAGAATGCTCCATTGCTCGCACATAGAGCAGGAATGGTTTTCCAGCAACCGGGGCCACCAGGACTGGATGGTTCGACAGATATTCTTTGATGCTGTCGAAGGCGCGCTGGCATTCTTCATCCCATACGAATGAAACGTCCTTCTTCATGAGGTGGGTGAATGGCTGACATTGTCCAGAGAGGTTAGAGATAAACCTCCTGATGTAAGCTAGCCTCCCTTGAAGGCCTCGGAGTTCACGGAGATTTCTCGGGGGACCCATCTCTATGATTGCCTTCATTTTCTCAGGGTCTATATGGATTCCCTGGGCAGTAATAATAAAACCTAGGAATTTTCTACTAGATACGCCCAAGAAGGATTTGGTAGGATTCATCTTCAAGTTGTGCGCTCGGATCAGGTCGAATATCGTTCTCAGATCCTGCAGATGGTCTCCTTTAGAGCGGCTTTTGACAGCTATGTTATCGACGTAACACTCCACGGTCTTACGCAGGTGATCTCTGAAGATGACACTCATGGCTCTTTGATATGTAGCATCGGCATTCTTTAAGCCGAAGGGCATGACGGTGTAACAGTACACGCCAATCAGTGTTCGGAATGATGTATGTTTCTCGTCGTCAAGAAATATCTTGATTTGATTGTATCCTGAAAAGCCATCTATGAATGACATACGCTCAAAGTCACATGTGTTGTCGATCATGATGTCTGTGATGGGAAGAGGAAACTCATCTTTAGGACAAGCTTCGTTTAGATTTCGGAAGTCGATGCAAATTCGAATCTTCCCATTCTTCTTGAGGACTGGCACTATGTTAGCGACCCAGTCTGGATGTTGCTTCTCCCGGATGAAGCTACTGGCTATTAGTTTGTTAACCTCAGCTTCGATAGAATTCATGATGTATGGGCGGAAACGTCTTTGCTGTTGTTTGATCGACTTTGCGTTCGGACGAATGTTGAGTTTATGAAGTGCGACCTCGGGGTCTAGCCCTGGCTTGTCATCATAAATCCAGAAAAACACGTCAATGTACTCTCTGACGAGTTACAAAAGCGCCTCCCGCTCTTCGTCTGTCAGGCTTTTGCTGACGAAGATTGGCTTTGGAGAGGATTCGTTGCCGAGGTCAACTTGCATAACCTCATCTTCAGTGGGAGGTTCACGAAGTTCGAAGAATTTCTCCCATAGTACGTCTAGTTGCTGGACCCAAGGTTCTAGCTCGAGAAGTTCGGGTACATCTTTATCTTCTTCGTAGGCATCAACAAATGCCATATTGACAGACATAGCTTGCCTGAATACGTCCCCTATGTTGACATCCGAATCGGAAAAGGATGATCCGGTTGAATGCGAATGTCAGTCATAATTCTCATCTGAGCTTTCAGGAGTTGTTGCAGGTGTAACATAACCTAGCCCACATCTGGTCTTGTTGTAGTAATCACTTGGTTTTCCAGTCGGGACCGACAACTGTAAGGGTAGCCGCCGTCCAGTACCGTAGTTCAAGCCTGGCGTAGTTTCCAGATCATACCCCTATTTTTGCATGAGATACTTGGATCGAAAACTATATTGATAAAGGAAAAGTCTCCCGGTGTCGGGTTCGAGATCAACTTCTTCTATCCTGAAGGGCTGTGGATCATTCTTCCGGCCGAATATGATTGGATGATCCTCTCTCTCAACTATGCGGTAAGCGTCTTCTACTGGAGTAAGTTGATTTACGATGTAGACATTTGTCACCTGTGTGTGTGGGTGGGTGCCTATACCATGTTCCATGGCATACATTGTACAAAGCTTATTAAGCTCGAGGTAGTTCAAAGATAGCCCTTTATTGATGAAGTAAGGTATCTTTTCCAGTAGAATTACATTATCTGCGGATGGAACAAGTGTGAGCAGCCACAAATTTGGCCAGCTCTGACTCTTCTTCGGCTATCCCCTGTGTCAATGAAGACAAGGAGGATGACTTGGGCAGCTTAATCATCAGGGGCTCTACTGGTGGAGCAGAACATGGAGTCGTTGGCATACTAGCGACCCCCAGTTTGGTGCTCGGTGCTGGGCGAAGAGTTGTTGACTGGCTAGCACTCCCCGGCTTAGTGCTCGGCTGCCGATTCATTCTGGGAAGACGAATCATCATCGGCTTGACAGAGGGATTGAGCACCTCTGTTTGTTGCTGGCTAGCTCTAGGCAGCCTGATTGTCAGTGGCTCTGTCGGGGGTCTTGGCGCTTGGCCAGACCTTGGCAGCCGGACTATCATCTGTCCCTCCTATGCAGAGAGGCTGATTGCATCCTTACGCAGAGTGGTTGTAAGGGGTAAAGTTCTGCGAGGTTTGCGAGATTGGAGGTGGATCGTCAGAGGTTCTTTCGATCCAGTTGCCGCCTCAGTTTAAGCTTGAGTATCTCCTTCGATAAGGTGCCTTTTCGACTTCTCATACAAGCATGAGTCTGAGTAGTAGGATTTGACCCCTTTAAAGGGATCGATGTCGGCAAATTCTGTCCTCACGAAGCCGTGCTTGTCGACGTACTTGAAGCACTGGTGCAGTATGGAAGGCACGATCATGTAATCGTGTATCCAAGGATGCCCTAGGAGAATATTATAGGAAGTGTCCGTATCAATGACATAACAGGTCACTTCTGATTGAAGATCGCCGATTTGGTATTTCAGACGAATCTTCTCGATCGGATAGCTTCTGCCTGAATTGAAACCACTAATGGCAGTGCTTGTCGGCATCAGACGATGCATTAGGATGTGCAGGTGGTGCAGCAGGCTCTTCGGGATGATACTTATGAAAGAACCGAGATTAATATGCATCTGATCTACCTTGATGTCGCCAACGTATCCAGTATAATACAGAGGGCGATCGTGCAGGTTGGTCTTGATAAGCATATCCTGTGGAGTGAAGACAATATTGGGCATTGTACCTGTGCAAGCGCTGTCTTGAAGATCTGCAGGTGAGCTCTCCCCAGTGAGATTGGACTGAGCCAGATATGCGTCGGCATTCTGGAGTGCCTCCCTCAGTGCGACGCAAACATCTTTGGAGAGTCCCAGGAGCTCGTATAGCGACAATTTGGCCGGTGTGTTGGCCAATTGTGCCAAGATGTCAAAGTTGTAGGGCCTCTCCAGCCCATGAGGTGCCTCTTTTTGGAGTGGTTTGTCAAAGCGAGTCTCCTTCGGCCTAAGCTTGTCGGTCGTCGGAGGCTGAGAAGGTCCTGGAGCATCAGCAGTAGCCGGCTGATGATCTTCAGCCGAGTTATCCGGTGTAGGTTGGGATTGTACACCCGACCGGGGTGACGACGGCTATAGCTTCTTCGACTTCTGCCGAGATTGTGCGGCAGGATTTGACTTTTCCACTCTTTTTCTTGTTGGTGGAGGGTGGTGTGGACTGAGTCACTTCAGGTAACAGGTCTGGATGGACCCATATGACCTCCCCTCGTGACGTGGTGAGAGGCACTAGACCAGCGGCCTGGTCTCGGGGAGGTGGAAGGTTATCGACCTCCATCTTTACCCTGGGGACGTGTACTACTCCATCTTGAGTCTTTGTCGGAGGGAAGCTGCCGAACTGTACTTACACCATATTGGCTGCTACGGTCACCTCTTCGAAATCAATGGCCAGGGCCTTAGAATCGATGAGATGCTGGATGTATCGCTTCAGTTGGAAGCAGTCTTACGTAGTATGGTGGACATAGCGATGGTAGTGACAGTACTTAGGGCTCTCTATTTCTGCCGGCCGAGGTTTCCGTCTTGGTAGGCGGAGCTGAACCCTACCCCCTTGTATGAGCATGTCCAAGATGGGCTTGACATGGCTGTCCTCGAAGGAGTAGGTCATCTGAGGCTACTACTTTTCTGCCGGCTTTAGTTCAGGCTTCTGGGATGTGTCGGCCACCATAGCCTGCTTGCCCTTGTTGTCTCAGTTGTTGGAGGAATTATCGTCGTTGTTGTTGTTGGCGTTAGGGCGTTTGCCCTTGTCCTCTCGTTCTGAGATATGTAATCCCAGTTGGCGAGCTTTCTTCAACTTTTCTTCTGCGCTAGTAGCACTGATAATGAACGTCTTCCAGTCCTTAAACTGACTTTCGCCCATCCAGAGGCTGATTGTGGAGAGTAGCCTCTTTGGCAAATTTCAATTAAGGAGGAATCAGGGTTACCGGAAGGCAACTTCATCGCGGTTTGGCGAAACCGCTCAATATAGTTCCTTGTTAGCTCATTTTCTCCATGAACAACGTCCATGAGGGTGGACATCGTCACGTCTTATCCTACTTCGTAGAACCTCTCCAGGAACATACGTTTGAAGCCGACGAAGGAATGGATTCAGTTGTCCGGCAAGTTACGGTACCAGTCGAAGGTGACCCCTTCCAATGCCCTGATGAACAATCGCGTAAGGATGGCATCGTCATGGTGCAGATGGTCAGTTGTGACCTCGAAGTAGGTAATGTACCGGCTCGCAGATGTCTTCCCATCATATGGATTGATGTTAAATGGCTTATATCTTGGTGGAAAGGGGACATCTCTCCATACAGAGGGATACGGTTGTCGTATCCTGAGGCCTTGGGAAGTTTCTCGGGCGTAAAACATGGCCCGGAGCTCCTGGACCTCTCATCTCTCCTTCCTAGACTTATCTGTAGCAGTGGGAGCCATCACCGTAGGAGAATTCTTACCCGGGTTTGGCGCAGTTGAGTTTGAGTCCGCATTGACCGCGGGACCAAAGCTTGTTTGGCCAGGCGTCATTTCTTGCAGAGTCGGTAGGGCCGCTTTGATCTCGTCCACGAATTTGACCAAGGTATGAAGTATGGCCTCCAATGTGTCGATACGTTGGCGATCACTGGGACCGTCTTGGTTGCTGTCTGTCATGAACACCGTCCTCACATGAGGAGAGATGGAAGGAACGGTGGAGGACGTGCCCTCTGAGTCATACCCTTGTACAGAGAAGTCGTCAGGGTATGTGGGAATGTTCTCCTCTGGTTCGGACTCAGAAGGAGTGGTACCCCCAGCTTCAGAGCTTGCCTCGTCTTGAAAGTTGTGGACGTCCTCGGGGACGTCGGAACCTGCTGCATCTGTTGGGGGAACCGTTTCTTCTGGATTATCTTCTTGGAACACCGGATTGTCGTAGATGTTTGGAGGAGTGCTACCCCCGGCTCCAGCACCTCCCAGAGATGTGGACGACGAATCTCCAAGTGTGGCAGATTTCGTCTTTGAGCGGGTACCTTGGTAAACTCCTCCTGTAACGATGGTAGACAACCGCTTAGAAGAGAGTTTCTTGGTTACGCTGGATGAGATTTTTGGACTGGAGACGTTTGTTTTCTTCCCTCTCCTGCTTCCAAAGATCTTCAGAGCAGAATTGCAGGAGGCGACGAGAAGCGCCTCGTCTTTTGAGCTTGGGTGTTGCAGTCGTTGGAAGATGGACCGCCGGTCCTTTTGTACTGCCGCGTTGTTGCAGCAGCAGTTGACAATGACTTGGGTGCAGTGATGTCCATGGAAGGACTCTCTGCACACTGAAGCTTCTTCTCTTTCTTTGCGCTTGTGAAGGATCACGTCACGTAAGTCAAGTGTATCTCGAGCAACCTTTACACCAGTTTTATGGGCCCGGGAATCCCGAGCATCTGAGTGTGTTGGCACCATGTTTGCTTCCTGATTGTTGGGAGACTCTTGGGAACCACTCTGTCCGTTTGCCGCCGGGGGCTAGACTTGACTGGTTTGGTACAACTTTCCATCGGAGGCCCGCATAACAGTAAGCGGAGCGCTCAGATGGTCAGAGGTTGGGACAGCTGAATGAGCTCGCCGAGCCCGTGCTGTCCTAGACTTCTTCACTCTAGCACCCGAGGGTGCATAGTAGGAAGAGTCCAAATGGTGCCGTACAGAGTCTAGCACATTTTTTTGGGAGCATCTGGAGTCAGAACCGCATGAGAGGCGGTCAAAGACTGAACTCGAGCCGCATGGAGCATTTATGCAGCTGGCATTTATGGCCGCATAGGAATTCATGTGGCTGGATCTGTTGGCCATATCAGCATTCATGCGACTGGATCTGTTGGCCACATCAGCATATATGCGACTGGATTCGTTAGCCACATCAGCATTCATGCGGGTGGATCCGTTGGCCACATCAGCATTCATGCGGCTGGATCTGTTGGCCACATCAACATTCATGCGGCTGGATCTAGTGGCTGCATGAGTCTCATGCGGCTGGAATTGTTGGCCGCATGAGCCTTCTTCATGGGGCTGGCACCCTTATGCGGCTTCTTCCTGGACCGCATAGAGTCCCCATTTGCTTCCTCGAGTCCAGCATAGTAGTTCTTTCCTCTGACAGACTTGAGAATAGCAGGGTCCTCCACGGCCTGAAGTGGAGGACCCTGCGCTCCCATCGGAGTCTTCTCCACCGCCTTGGGCAGCAGGGAGCATTTCTTCCAGAGCTTGGGGAGGACCAAATAATTTGGGCCTCCACTCCCTGCGGGCCTTCTTCGTGCGGGCTCGCTTCTGGACCGGACCAGCGCTCCCATCGGAGAGCATTTCTTCAAATGCCTGTTGGTCGAAGCGGACGACCAGCATCTGTTGTGTGGAGTCATGTTTAGCTGCGTCCGATTGCGTCACCAACTTCTCAGCCGTGGAGAAGTTAGTCTCCAGCAGAGTCGCCATCATGTTTGCCATTGATTATAAAAGAAAAGAACAGTTTATGGGAGGACTGAACTTTTACTTCACAATACAAACTCGCTTGTACAAAAGAGAGCCTAGGAACAAAACCTAGGAAAAGCAATCTAAAGTACAATTGTTTATTTTGATTCTGGGGGTGACGGTAGAGGCTCGGGAGAGTGATGACAACTCTGTCTTACTCTTTGGACGATCGGACGTCGCTTCGGCTCCGGGGAAGAAATGCTCTTTTTGTGGGCGGGGGTTGCTGATATCTCTACTCGGGCTATGTGCGTATCACTTTGTGCCTTTTTGTCCCTACCTCCCTTTGATATTTATAGGAGTGGGGTGTACAGTAATTGCCCCTTAAAAAGCGGGTGGTTAGGGATTCGTTAAGATTTGTCTTGATCCTGTTTGTTAAAAATCAATCCGGGCTGTTAATGTTGTAAACCACCAATATTTTCTAATTATTTTAGTATTTTAAAAATTATTTTTACTATATTATTTAGAATTAAAGTGGTAATTGGTATATGAACGTAATTATAGATATATATACTATACGTATGATTGTGTGCTTGATATTTTAAATGCTACTAAATATAGCCTTCCTTTGTTACAAAATTTTTTGATACTTAATTACGAATTTTAGAATTGTTCTTGTGAATATATACATATATATATATATTTATATATATATTATATATATTATATATATATATATATATATATATATATATATAATATATATATATATATATATATATATATATATATAAAATATATATATAGTATATATATATATATATATATATATATTTTTATGGATATATATATATAAAATATAATATATATATATATATATATTTTCTTGTGAATATATATATATATATATATATATATATATATATATATATATATATATATATATATATATAATATATATATATATATATATATATATATTTTTACAAAGGAAGATATATATATATATATATAATATATATATATATATATATATATAGATATTGTAAGATATTGTAAGAGAAAAAATATATAGATATTGTAAAGAGAAAAAAAATAGGAAGAAGGATGGTGGGGCCGAACCCCCCCCACCATCAGCAGCAACTAAGCTGCGGGAGGGGGCCCGACCCCCCTAATACCCAAACCAACTTAGCTTAGCAGCAGCAGCTGCATTATTAGCAACCCGAAGCAAATCATTATCAAACCCGAGCCCTAGTCCTATTACGAGTAAGAGGCAGCACCGGCAGCAGTATAAATACAGCTCCGCAACAAGCCGAATCCTAACCCCCGAATTTCTTATCTCCCACCTGTAGCCTTCGTCCCCGAATCCTCTTCGCTGTTGCGTGCCCCTCCGACCAGTCGTCGCCGCCTGACAACCGCCGCACCGTCGTGAAACCCGACAGCAACCGACCGGGACAGTGGTAGTGCCAGTATTTTTACGCAGCGAGGTAACCACTTTTCTCACCATCACACCCCCTCTATACGTGATCATTTTGTATTCTACAAACTCGTATAGGAAGCCATTATAACCCTCTTTGCATCCCATTTGATGGATCCCGACACCGTTCCTTAGATAGGTCAAAAATTTGACACGAAGTTGAGCCCGCATCGCTCAAAAAATAGAGCAACTAGGATGTTCCAAACCTCAACTTGGAAGCCTAATTACGATCTAAATATTAGGGTTTTTGATGAACTAATTGAAAACAGAAGTTAACAACATAAACGAGATTACAACGCAAATTTTACTTCTGCAATTCGATCACTATGCACGAATTAAACTGTTGTTAAAGTTTGTCGAAAAACTGCGTGTAAAATAGTAAATTTTAGGAACTTTATCCCGATACGGCACGTGCCCCGACAAACCGGGCGACATGGTCACGCGCTATATGCATCGAATGGCACGTATGGACATTGCCGACATGTGGTAACTGACGAAACTGAGTTTCGTCGTGTGTACACGACAAAATCAGACCGTATCCGGCGAGATACCCCCGTATCGCCAATTTGCAAACTTAACCCTAACTTCGCGTACAGTCGTTGATTCGAAACGAAACTTGCACCAACAGGTCCAAATGAAAATTCTGGTCCTGTGTGCCAAGTTTGGTTCGATTCTGAGAAGGTCGAATCAGAACCCCTTTTTGGCGGGCCCGTGACCCACTCAAACGGGTGATTTTGTACACGGCTCATCGGAATCGAAAACTGGACATGCCGTTGAGTTTCTCTCCTCAAACTGAATTTGTAGACATGTAGTTTGACGACTTTAGAGATCATAGACTTTAACACGCATTTTGGTGCAAAGTGGGTTGAACGGCGGACATCGTTTTGACCCCGAAATTACGATTTTGCCCCTGTTCCAGAATTAGACTTTTGAACAGGTGTTTCCTAGGTATATCTTTTAACCGAGTGCATTTTTGATGTTTGTTTCAGCGTCCGGAGTTGTTTGGCTGATATTGTGATTTCCAGGACTTGGCATTTTTGCACTATCAGGCAAGATACCTTGCCACCTTACTCTGTGATTATTATATTCTTATTTTTAGTTGTTATTTTCATCATTTTTTATTTTATGATATTTAAACTGTGCGTCCAAGTCACACTTGGGGCAGGCGACTCTATCGGTCGTTTTCACGCTTTTACTTATTTCTCTTGCATTGACTTAGTTTAGTGACCTTCCCTTTGATGATGAGGTATTGGTATATCTCATACGGCCTTGACACTTGCTCACCACGTGTTGTGAGTCACATGTAGGATACGTACCCGCGTAGTCGGCTGGCCACCGATACGTATGGAGCGTGCGACGGATAGAAGTAACTGCCAATAGTATTGCATGTTAGAAGACTTGGCGGTTATTAGAGGTTCATATCAGTCATGGAGATGATGATACTAGGCATTGGGTGGGGAGAACAATACCAGACGTATGGGCTTCTTTGCACTTCCCTGATTACCTGTGCGCTCCTCCGGAGACGCAGGCTCCAGGCGCCCTCTGACGTTTCCCAGAGCGTTATGGACGTAGCCCCTTGCACATGGTGCCCTCTGACTCTTCCAAAGCGTTATGGACGTAGGCCCCTGGTGCCCTTTAAAGGAACTATGTCGATCCCATTTACAGCCAGGGGTCATGCGTCGAAGGATTCTATCTCAACTGCATATTCACAGTAGAATGGTCAGGAACCCGATTGCATGCATACCTTTTTCTCTTATTATATTATCACATTTTATATGGCATGGTGTTTTCTTGTATCTTGCTATGTCTCCTGAGGACCTGGTTATCTCTCCAGGGTTAGACAATTTTCTACAGGAGTACGGAGCGGCGTTGGAGCTATCATACATTGATGACGAGGCAGTCCCTACTGATTTCTAGTCTATTCTATATTTGAGACATTAGTGGACATTATTTTTACATCTCTTTTCTTTCTCTTTGCGGAGGTTGGTCTCCGATCGTGTGTGACTATTTTTTATAGCTGTTTGGAGTGAGCATGTTCACCCGGCTATCTTTTGAGACACTTATTTATTTATTTGGACTCTATTATCTTCTATGTTGAGCTGTGATGAGATTAGATTATGTTATTCTGGCTTGTGATTATTTTATTTACAGCTTATGTTCATATATGAGGATTCCATATATTGGAGTATTCTTCGTATATGTGCAGCTGGCATGTTCACGTACTCGGTCCTACGTATTTTGGGACTGGGGCGTTACATATTTTTTGGTGGCCCATGCAGGTCTACGTTAATATTGTTGGGTTACTTGACTGTACCCAACAAGCCTGCATATAGGAATAAGAATATCTCATCCAGAACTACTACTACCTCTTGACTTCCAATCTTTTCGAAACTTTATTGATTATTCGATTTACTTCATATCTAATCTTCCTAATATCAACTTATCTTCTTCGTGCCAACAGTATGCATTTAAGAAGCGGACACACTTCTGACTTGGCCCTCACATCTGGTGAAGAGGCTACTCCGGAGGGACAGAATCCTCCCATGACTCCAGCGACACCATACCAGCCAGGACAGTCGCAGCCTACTACGACACCGACAATAGAGTACCCAGAGATCGCAGCACCCTCAGGCAGCCAGGCTGGACAGACTACTACCATGCCACCAGTAGGGAATGTACCTTTGCCTCTACCTCCACCATTCCCTCAGCAGTTTCCCCCACAGTCGGGACCTCAGATACCTCCACCACCGACTGATGGGAGCCCTACTACTCAGTTTATGTACCCATGATGCAGGCTCAGTGGCAGCAGACTGAGCTGATGAGATAGACGATGATGGCAGCAATGGCTAGACCTCCACCACCACCTCCAGCACCATCACCAGCACCGGCTCTGCATCCTTATGAAGGCTTTATCAAGAATTTCACAGATATGAACCCCAAGGCCTTTAGAGGGACGGAGAAGCCACTAGAGGTGTCACAGTGGCTTATTAGTATAGAAAAGCTATTGAAGGCATCCCAGTTGCCAGCTCGAGATTGGATGACAGCAGTGGACCTACTGTTAGAAGACAATGCTCACCACTGGTGGAAGGCGGAAGAGAGACGATTAGGGACTGGGATCACCTGGAAGCAGTTCTATGATGCATTTTATGAGAGATTCTTCCCAATTCATGTTCGAGATGGTCTCTATGACCAGTTCCTTCATCTGAAACAAGGGAATAGACCGTTGATGATGACTCAGAGTTCAATCGCCTGAGTCGATTTGGTGCGGGATTGATTCCGACAGAGTTAGAAAAGGCGAGAAGATTTCACCAAGGGCTTGCACCAGAGCTCAAGTCTTATACGACTACCCAGTCTTGAGTCTCCCATTCAGCTGTCCTGGAAGAAGCTCGTGCTCAGGAGATTCTTCGTAAGGAGCAGCAGCAGACATCGAGACGACATACCCTAGCAGTTATACCCGCCCGAGCCACCCAGAGTGGACCTATTAGGAGGGCCACATGATAGTTCCAGCAGAGGCCCGTACATTATCAGAAGCCGTTTGCCATTACTGCAGAAAACAAGGACATCTCCAGAACGACTGCAGGACTCGCCTTGGATTTGCTTGAGATGTGGATCCAATCAGCACATGCTCAAAGACTGTCCGGAGCAACAGGCGATAGTACAAGCTCGATAGAACCCGAGGCCCACAGCCCCAGCTCTTCCAGCACCACGGCCCATAGCAGGAGCACCTCGTCCACCATTGCCTCTCCAAGGCGTATAGTACAACAAGGCCAGAGCTCAGGGCCCAGGACAGAATTATGGGCAGGTATTCTCACTTGCTGTGGAGGATATAGAGACGGAGGTTATAGCAGGTATGGTTTTAGTTACATCTTTTCCTGCTATTACATTATTTGATACTGGAGCCACACATTCATTCATAGCCACTAGTTTTGCCACTAGACACAGCATTTCCATCACACCTTTAGCTAAGAATGTTAAAATCCATACTGGAGGGGGAGTTGTACCTGTTAGTGGTGTTTGTAGACGTTGTCCTATAGTGATAAGTGGCAGAGAGATGATGGCACGACTTCTTATATTCCCTATGCCGACATTTGTTGTGGTTCTTGGAATGGACTGGTTGAGCCAGTATTTCGCTCTCATAGACTGCCATAGGAGCAGTATTATCTTTAGACCACCGAATGCGGCAGAGTTTGAGTTCACCAAAGAGACAGAGAGAGTTGTGATGCACCCACATCGGGGACTCATATGATGATGCATGACACCCCTCAGCACCCCATTATCACCGAGTTTGAGGATGTATTTCCTGAGGAATTGCCAAGACTACCACCTGACGAGATATTGAGTTTTCTATTGAGCTTATTCCCGGAGCCGAGCCTATTTCATCTCGAGTATATCGTCTGGCACCCAAAGAGTTGGTAGAGATAAAGACGCAGATTGATGACTTATTAAAGAAGGGATTTATTTGTGCCAGTGCGTCACCATAGGGAGCACCCGTTATTTTTGTGCCTAAGAAAGATGGGACAGTGCGCATGTACATCAACTACAGAGCATTGAATGCAGTGAC
Organism: Iris pallida; assembly: GCA_029216955.1. NCBI lineage: Eukaryota > Viridiplantae > Streptophyta > Magnoliopsida > Asparagales > Iridaceae > Iris > Iris pallida. Next base: position 113 of record JANAVB010028844.1, on the reverse strand, counting down.
GGTGAAGAACAAGTATCCCTTGTCACGTATAGACTTCTATTCGATCAACTGAGTGGAGCGAAAGTATTCTCCAAGATTGACTTACGATCGGGCTATCACCAATTGAAGGTTCA
>JANAVB010028843.1:0-51099 GCA_029216955.1 Iris pallida | reverse complement strand
GATTTGAACGAATTGATTTGGTAAAGGATTCGGAGGATAATGATTGAACTTGATGTGGAATGTCGAGGAGATCATCCAGTTGGACGCTAGCATCATTCGTATGATTCGAAATTCGTTGCAAAAGAAGATCGTCAGGTTACGCATATCATCGATGGTATTGAGGCGTATCAAAGATCGATATACAATAACTCGGGGGTAATCTGACACGGTGAATGACGATCGTGCAAGTGTTGTCGTTTTGAATAGATGCAATACTTAGGACTTTGGTTGGAATGAATGTTGGATGAACACAATCGTGTCTTGATGATTACGCGGATAACCACAGCGTCGACATTCTTGTCTTGCGCGAGCGCAACTCTAGCCTCGCACATGCGTTGCGTCGGATTTGGGGCGATTGTTCCGCGTGAGCGCTGTCACGCCCCAGAACCAGAATACTGGAGAGCGGGGGCGGACATAGCCAGCTATGTATATTGAAATAGAATACATCTTAACTATACGGTCACGGCTGTCTAGATATGAGGGTTTACTACAAGCCAGCAGTCTCTTAAGGTCAAGCCTATTGTCTCAATCTCAAGCAATTAACAGAGTTACAAGATGTTAGAGCATCAAATATATATATATAAGGCGTCCCAAATATTACATATTGGATGATCATGAAGCTAGTCGTACAAAATGATGGGACTAGCAAGAGTTCAGTCATACATGATCAACCCTAGGATTTGTTAATCATGTTTACAGCCCGTAGGCAGACAGTAAGTAAATGTGCATCGAGCTAACAGGTGCTCGTCGGCTAAACGCCTCAAAAGAATAAATTTACATATAAGTGGGTGAAACAAAAAGGAAAACCCACTCTTGGCCCGGGTTCCGTCTAGTTGTCACCATTGGGCTGGAAGCTTGGTAGATCCTCGGGAGCTGCTCCGAAATCTGGCCACACAAAACCAGCTGGGTCAAACCCCAGAAAGAGCAAGTGCCACAAAGGAGGCCACAAATAAGAACAAAAGCCAGCATATCAGAACATAAAGAATAAAAGAAAGTACAAGTAGTAAAAGTACACAGAGCGATAAACGACTAGGGACGTGGAACCATTCCGGGAGCCAGGTTACAATCCTTAAACCAAACAAGGACCGGGATTGTACCCCTTCGCCTGAATAGCTCACTGTCTCTACCCATTTATCGTTAGAGATAAGTTAAACAATCATGATCAAGAGGTAGCAGATACTGGATCTAGACAAGACTTAGACAAGGCTGGACACCATTCATTCACAATCGGCCAAGCAAGTACTACGGCTTACTACTTTAACTAACTAGGGTTATCACAAGCCTAATTACTAACAAGATGCAAGTGAGAAATTCCAGTCCCAAGCCCTGCAGACCATCCAGTTATCCTTCCGCGGGTTGAGAGTTATAGGTGGGTACATTGCCCGGGAGACAAATGTACCCTTAGGTGACTTAGAGGGTGCAACACATGACAGTGTGCTGGAAATGTGCTCTACTCGTCGGCAAGCTACAAGTCCATTAAAGCGCCCAGATAACGAGACTGCCTGTGACTGGGAATTCTCCATGTTCTAGTTTGATCTAATCATTAGCCTAATCCAATTTAGTGCGAGTCCCTGGCCGTGGTACCCAGGAAGTCACGTCCTAGACATGATGCAAGACAAGACAAGTGAATTGTGCAAACAAGCAAGCAGGAACACCCACGGTGCCAAGGCAAGTCAAGTCAAGTTATCAAGTCAAGTCAAGTCAGGAGTGCGCCGCCACGGGCCACTATCAAGTTATCAGGATAAACCATGTCAGGGTACTTGTCAGGAGTGCGCCACGACGGGCCACTATCAAGTCAGGTTGGTCATGTCAGGAGTGCACCACTACGGGTCACTGTCGTGCTATGCTAGTTCCTTGTCATACCAGGCCATGTACAATAGTCATTCCAAACATATTAAGCAAAATCAAGTTCATGCCAAAAGGCGTAAGGATATAAAATGGGCGTAAAATACCTAATAAAATACTAATATAAAATAGGACTATAGAAGAGCCAAGATCAAGAAATAACAAATTCATCGTAGACAAGTAGGTTGTGCAGGGTATATACTGCGCAGGGTGCCAAGTGCGCAGGGTGAGCTGCGCAGGGTACCAAGTGCGCAGGGTGCCAAGTGCGCAGGGGCAGATGGCGCACAGATGGATTGCGCAGAAGGTAGACTGCGCAGGAGTGAACTGCGCAGGAGTGAACTGCGCAGGAGATGGATTGCGCAATGGTTGATTGCGCAGGGGTTACTTTGCGCATGGCTGGCTTGCGCATGGCTGGCCTGCGCCAACGCAATCCAGCGCAGCGCAAAGCACTGGCCAAGGATCTTGCGCAAATGGCCATGCGCTAAAGAGCACAGGTCAGGGTGCGCAAATGGCCTTGCACTAAAGAGCGCAGGCCAGGGAATAGTGCGCAATCGGCCAGATGCTAAAAAGCAGTGGCCGAGAGCTCCACCATGGCTGAACTCTCAAGAACACCAAGAACACCAAGTTCAAATCTTCACAACTTAGCCAAATCAAAACCAAATTTAGATTTTCAAAGTTCTAACTTGAGTAAAATTGAATTCTCTTCCACATGGAAGCCTCAAAACAAGCTAAAATCAAAGTTTAATAGATCAAAACCAAGGAATTCCGAAAATAACTAAAATTTAGATCTAGAACAATGGAGACTCCAAATCACAAAATTCCAAGTTCTAATGTTGTTCTCCATGTCCTAATCTAACTAATGAACAAATAAAAGGTGGTGCTTATTTAATGGCAAGATGCACTTGCCTATAGGTGTGGGTGGAGGAAGAAGAAGAAGAAATTAATGAAGAAATTATGGAGGAGAGAGAAGTAGGTGGGTTATAATGAGGGTGTTGTGGTGGAATGGGGGTGGAGTGTAGGCTTATGGTGTTCCATGCATGTTGAACCAAACCAAACCAAACCAAACATTCTCCACAAAATAAAACCAAGCTATGGTTAAAACCTGCTTACAAGAATCAAAAGACCACATGTCCAGGAAAATAAAAATACGTGCCAAAATCAAATACGAGCATAATACGAAATACGAAAAATGAGGGTGACAACTCTACCCACCTTCAAAGAATTCCGTCCTCGGAATTTAATCAAGGAGCTAGAGATTGCCACGACAAGCCATACTAAGCACAGACAAGCTACACTAAGCAGTTCAATCATACAATCATACAATGCAAGCAAGGAAGGGAAAGCGTAAGGCATAAGAAAGACATTATACCTCACGAGTCAAACAGGTAGGGATATCGCGATCGGATGTCGTCCTCACGCTCCCACGTTGACTCACCTAGAGAGTGATGACCCCAAGCAACACGGACTAATTTAATAGTCTTGTTCTTGAGTATCTTTTCCCTCCGGTCCAAAATAGACACGGGCCTCTCCTCATACGAAAGGTTGGTACCAACAACCAATTCCGAATGATCTAGGATATGGCTCGGGTCCGGGATGTACCGTCTTAATTGGGACACATGGAATACATCATGTACCTCACTTAGCGACGGTGGAAGAGCGAGACGATAGGACACATCGCCTACTCGCTCCAGAATATCGAACGGCCCTATATACCTAGGACTAAGCTTTCCCCGTACGCCAAAACGAATGACGCCGCGGGTAGGCGAGATCCTAAGAAATACATGGTCGCCGACGGCAAATTCTAAGGGACGCCGATGAGCATCGGCCCAATGGCGCTGGCGATCCTGAGCAACTCGGAGGTGATCTCTGACTTTCCTGACCACTTCAACCGTCTGAGAAATCAGTTCTGGACCGAGCATCTGCCTCTCTCCAACATCATCCCATGCTAACGGAGATCTGCACTTCCTGCCATACAGAGCCTCGAAGGGTGCCATCTGGATACTGGCCTGGAAACTATTGTTGTACGAGAATTCCACCAGGTGCAGGTGATCCTCCCACGAACCACCGAAGTCAAGGGTACATGATCGCAACATATCTTCGAGAGTTTGTATAGTGCGCTCTGACTGTCCATCTGTCTGCGGGTGATACGCTGAGCTGAACTTGAGACGAGTCCCCAAACTTTGATGAAGACTGCGCCAGAAGTGCGATGTGAATCTCGTATCCCTGTCCGATACTATACTGACTGGCACTCCGTGAAGTCGGACGATCTGCCTGAGATACATCTCTGCTAGCTGCGCCGTCGACTGTCCAACTCTAAATGGAAGAAAGTGTGCCACCTTGGTAAGCCTGTCTACAATGACCCAAATAGCATCTCTGCCTGTCGGAGATCTGGGTAACCCAGTCACGAAATCCATGGTAATGTGTTCCCATTTCCATTCTGGGATCGGTAAAGGTTGAAGAAGTCCAGCTGGCCTCTGATGTTCAGCCTTGACCTGTTGGCAAACCAAACATCGAGAGACATACCGGGCTATCTCCCTCTTCATACCATTCCACCAAAAGTGTTGACGAATATCTCTGTACATCTTCGTGCTGCCTGGGTGAATGGAGTACTGCGAACTGTGAGCCTCCGCCATGACTTCCTGTCTGATATCTCCACTGGGTACACAAAGACGCGTGCCGTGTCGAAGTGTACCATCCTCATGAATACATAACTCTGGCCTTCTTCCTGCCTCGCACTCTGCTCTGAGCCGCTGAATCTTGGAATCTGTTAACTGTGCTGTCCGGATCCTCTCAACTATGGTGGACTGAATCTGTAGGCTGGCCATCAAGGCCACATTGGAAGGAAGAACCACTTCAATTCCCATCTTCTGAAGATCTGCCAATAGCTCTGGTTGTGCTGTCAAGAAATAAACTCCGGCTCTCCGGCTCAAAGTATCTGCTACAACATTGGCCTTCCCTGGATGATACTGCAAATCCACATCGTAGTCCACAAGTAGCTCGAGCCATCTTCTCTGCCGCATATTAAGATCCTTCTGGGTGAAAATATACTTCAGGCTCTTATGATCAGTAAATATCTCCACTCTGTCTCCGTACAAGTAGTGCCTCCACAACTTAAGTGCAAACACTACTGCTGCTAGCTCCAAGTCGTGGGTCGGGTAATTCTTCTCATGATCACGGAGTTGACGTGACGCATAAGCAATTACCTTCCCATGCTGCATCAAAACACATCCCAATCCTCTACCTGAAGCGTCACAATAAACTGTGAATCCTCCGGTCCCATCTGGAAGGGTGAGAATGGGAGCCATTATCAAACCTCGCTTCAACTTCTCAAACGATTCCTGACATTCTGCTGTCCAAACGAACGGCACATCCTTGCGGGTCAACTGGGTCATCGGCGCTGAAATCCTTGCAAAATCAGAGACGAACCGCCGGTAGTAGCCGGCCAATCCAAGAAAGCTGCGAACTTCTGCCACTGAGCTGGGTACTGGCCATGCCTCGATAGCTACAATCTTCTGGGGATCCACTTCCACTCCTCCTCTGGTAATGATGTGACCCAAGTACGAAATGCGATCGAGCCAGAACTCGCATTTACTGAACTTGGCATACAACTGATGCTCTCTGAGAATCTGGAGGACAACTCTGAGATGCTGCTCGTGCTCTGCTTCACTCTTGCTGTAGACCAGGATGTCATCAAGGAACACTATCACAAACTGATCCAAGTAAGGCATGAAGATACGGTTCATGAGGTCCATGAACACTGCCGGCGCATTGGTCGCTCCAAAGGGCATAACTAGAAACTCCCAATGCCCGTACCTAGATCTGAACGCCGTCTTCGGGATGTCCTGCTCTCTGACTCTGATCTGGTGGTATCCTGACCGCAAGTCTATCTTCGAGAAAACTGAAGCCCCCTTGAGTTGATCAAACAAGTCATCTATCCTCGGAAGAGGGTATCTGTTCTTAATTGTCACTGAGTTCAAGGTACGATAATCTACACATAACCTGGACGTACCATCCTTCTTTTTCACAAGAAGCATCGGGGCTCCCCAAGGCGATCCACTAGCACGAATGAATCCCTTGGTTCTGAGTTCTTCAATCATCTTGTACAAAATCTCCAACTCTGAAGGTGCCATTCTGTAGACTCGCTCTGATACTGGTGCTGTCCCGGGAATCAAGTCAATGGTGAACTCGATCTCCCGCTCTGGTGGCATCCCTGGAAGTTCCTCTGGGAAGACGTCTGGAAATTCTTCAACTATCCGGGGCAACTGTACTGCTGCTACTGCCATCCGCAATACTGGAGGAGATTGCTCTACTGTGCCTCTGGAAAATGAAAACTCTGGCTCTCCGGGAATACTAAAAACAACTCTGCCAACATGGCAGTCTATCCTAGCATAATGGTTCCTCAACCAATCCATGCCTAGGACTACATCATAGTCTGCCATAGGGAATTCTATGAGCCTAGCGGGGAACTCTCTACCGCTAACTACGATCCGACACGAGGAAAACACTCGATCTACTCCCACAAGACCATTACCAGTAAGTATATTGAGCCTCACTGATAATGACTCGGGCTCCAATCCTATCCGTGTCGCAAATCGTGCAGACATGAATGAATGCGATGCACCAGAATCAAATAATACAGATGCTGGAAAAGTGTTGACGAGAATAGTACCTGCCACTACCTCACCTGGTGCAACTTCTTCTTCCATGGTCATCATCATAGCCTGACCTCTAGCTGCGGGTCCCCTCTGCTGGAAACCCCTCTGTCGGTTCTGTGCTGGAGATTGGGTGAACTGCTGCTGGTTCTGCTGATGAAAGGCCTGGGCCTGGGGCAACAATAGCCTCGGGTACTGCTGCTGCTGCTGAACTGGAGCTGGGGCTGGTCCTCTCACTGAAGAACTAGAAAGATTGGATGATGATGGACCTCCCCTATTCGGGCAGGTCCCTATCTGGTGGTCTGCTCCTCCACAAGCCAGGCACAATCCCTGTGCCCTACGACACTCTGCCACTACATGGCCCGGCTTTCCGCAATAAGAACATCCCATCGTGGAAGACTGCTTCTGTTTCTGCTGCTGCGGGTACGTCGGGGTCGAATGCTGAACCGACGTCACTGAGGCCGCCCGCCTCGGAGTTCCAATAGTTATACCCCTAGCTGCCGGGGCTGGAGCTGAAGATTGGTGCATCTGGTTGTGGGACCGCTTCCTGCCTCCGGTCCTGTCCACAATTCTCCGGGAGGTATACTCATGCCTCCTCACTGCCTTCAATACTGCATCGAACGTCTGGTGCTCGAACTGTTCGACAGCCAATAATATCTCTAAATGTAGCCCTTGCTGGAATCGCTGAGCCCTATCGAACTCGGTTGCCACCAAGGTGGGGGCGAACCTACTCAGCCTGGAAAACTCGGTCGCATAGCCATCGACCGTCCTGCCTCCTTGCTTCAAGTTGGTGAATCTGGTCTGCAGGTCGTACCGTGCCACCGCATCGAAGTACTTCGTCTGGAACCTCTCTCTGAACGTCGCCCAAGTGACTGGTGCTGCTAATCCCATGGCCTGAGCTGCCCACCAATCGCGAGCCAAGTCTAACAACTGTAGCCGTACCACGGCCACCTTCTCATCCTCAGGTGTCCTAGCTGCTTCTAGAACCACCTCGGTATCCTGAAGCCAAGCGTCCGCGGCAATCGCATCTTCACTGCCGTCAAAGAAGGGAGGGTTCAAGCGCTTGAAACTGTTGGCCGCCTGATTCCCTTGGGGACCTCCTCGGTTTAGTGCATCATGAACTTCCTGGTGCAAGGCGTCGCCTCGACGATCTTGGGATGCAAGCAGTTCTCTGATAAGCCCTACCAAAGGCCCCTCATCCTGTCTAGCTGGTTGAACGGGCGGAGCTACCTGAACTGGAGGTTCCGAGCCTCCGGGAAGCATAACTCGGGAGGCTACTCCAGAGTGCTGAGCTTGATCTTCCTGGCGCTGGGGTGCTTGTCGAGCTTCCTCTGGCTGGTTGGCAGGTCCGGGAGTAATGCCGCTGAAGAAGACGACATAGGGAACAATAAGGAAAGGACCAGGACAGATCAATGATACAAGCATGTGATCAAGTCAAGAATATCAGGGATTTGAAGATACGAGCAGAGATCAAGGGCGAATATTGATTGAGACATCTATTGGGTAAACCCTCACATTTCTTGATTGACAAGACCTGCATGGGCCACCACTTAAACCGTGTCACGCCCCAGAACCAGAATACTGGAGAGCGGGGGCGGACATAGCCAGCTACGTATATTGAAATAGAATACATCTCAACTATACGGTCACGGCTGTCTAGATATGAGGGTTTACTACAAGCCAGCAGTCTCTTAAGGTCAAGCCTATTGTCTCAATCTCAAGCAATTAACAGAGTTACAAGATGTTAGAGCATCAAATATATATATATAAGGCGTCCCAAATATTACATATTGGATGATCATGAAGCTAGTCGTACAAAATGATGGGACTAGCAAGAGTTCAGTCATACATGATCAACCCTAGGATTTGTTAATCATGTTTACAGCCCGTAGGCAGACAGTAAGTAAATGTGCATCGAGCTAACAGGTGCTCGTCGGCTAAACGCCTCAAAAGAATAAATTTACATATAAGTGGGTGAAACAAAAAGGAAAACCCACTCTTGGCCCGGGTTCCGTCTAGTTGTCACCATTGGGCTGGAAGCTTGGTAGATCCTCGGGAGCTGCTCCGAAATCTGGCCACACAAAACCAGCTGGGTCAAACCCCAGAAAGAGCAAGTGCCACAAAGGAGGCCACAAATAAGAACAAAAGCCAGCATATCAGAACATAAAGAATAAAAGAAAGTACAAGTAGTAAAAGTACACAGAGCGATAAACGACTAGGGACGTGGAACCATTCCGGGAGCCAGGTTACAATCCTTAAACCAAACAAGGACCGGGATTGTACCCCTTCGCCTGAATAGCTCACTGTCTCTACCCATTTATCGTTAGAGATAAGTTAAACAATCATGATCAAGAGGTAGCAGATACTGGATCTAGACAAGACTTAGACAAGGCTGGACACCATTCATTCACAATCGGCCAAGCAAGTACTACGGCTTACTACTTTAACTAACTAGGGTTATCACAAGCCTAATTACTAACAAGATGCAAGTGAGAAATTCCAGTCCCAAGCCCTGCAGACCATCCAGTTATCCTTCCGCGGGTTGAGAGTTATAGGTGGGTACATTGCCCGGGAGACAAATGTACCCTTAGGTGACTTAGAGGGTGCAACACATGACAGTGTGCTGGAAATGTGCTCTACTCGTCGGCAAGCTACAAGTCCATTAAAGCGCCCAGATAACGAGACTGCCTGTGACTGGGAATTCTCCATGTTCTAGTTTGATCTAATCATTAGCCTAATCCAATTTAGTGCGAGTCCCTGGCCGTGGTACCCAGGAAGTCACGTCCTAGACATGATGCAAGACAAGACAAGTGAATTGTGCAAACAAGCAAGCAGGAACACCCACGGTGCCAAGGCAAGTCAAGTCAAGTTATCAAGTCAAGTCAAGTCAGGAGTGCGCCGCCACGGGCCACTATCAAGTTATCAGGATAAACCATGTCAGGGTACTTGTCAGGAGTGCGCCACGACGGGCCACTATCAAGTCAGGTTGGTCATGTCAGGAGTGCACCACTACGGGTCACTGTCGTGCTATGCTAGTTCCTTGTCATACCAGGCCATGTACAATAGTCATTCCAAACATATTAAGCAAAATCAAGTTCATGCCAAAAGGCATAAGGATATAAAATGGGCGTAAAATACCTAATAAAATACTAATATAAAATAGGACTATAGAAGAGCCAAGATCAAGAAATAACAAATTCATCGTAGACAAGTAGGTTGTGCAGGGTATATACTGCGCAGGGTGCCAAGTGCGCAGGGTGAGCTGCGCAGGGTACCAAGTGCGCAGGGTGCCAAGTGCGCAGGGGCAGATGGCGCACAGATGGATTGCGCAGAAGGTAGACTGCGCAGGAGTGAACTGCGCAGGAGTGAACTGCGCAGGAGATGGATTGCGCAATGGTTGATTGCGCAGGGGTTACTTTGCGCATGGCTGGCTTGCGCATGGCTGGCCTGCGCCAACGCAATCCAGCGCAGCGCAAAGCACTGGCCAAGGATCTTGCGCAAATGGCCATGCGCTAAAGAGCACAGGTCAGGGTGCGCAAATGGCCTTGCACTAAAGAGCGCAGGCCAGGGAATAGTGCGCAATCGGCCAGATGCTAAAAAGCAGTGGCCGAGAGCTCCACCATGGCTGAACTCTCAAGAACACCAAGAACACCAAGTTCAAATCTTCACAACTTAGCCAAATCAAAACCAAATTTAGATTTTCAAAGTTCTAACTTGAGTAAAATTGAATTCTCTTCCACATGGAAGCCTCAAAACAAGCTAAAATCAAAGTTTAATAGATCAAAACCAAGGAATTCCAAAAATAACTAAAATTTAGATCTAGAACAATGGAGACTCCAAATCACAAAATTCCAAGTTCTAATGTTGTTCTCCATGTCCTAATCTAACTAATGAACAAATAAAAGGTGGTACTTATTTAATGGCAAGATGCACTTGCCTATAGGTGTGGGTGGAGGAAGAAGAAGAAGAAGAAATTAATGAAGAAATTATGGAGGAGAGAGAAGTAGGTGGGTTATAATGAGGGTGTTGTGGTGGAATGGGGGTGGAGTGTAGGCTTATGGTGTTCCATGCATGTTGAACCAAACCAAACCAAACCAAACATTCTCCACAAAATAAAACCAAGCTATGGTTAAAACCTGCTTACAAGAATCAAAAGACCACATGTCCAGGAAAATAAAAATACGTGCCAAAATCAAATACGAGCATAATACGAAATACGAAAAATGAGGGTGACAAGCGCTGACATGGTGATTCATGTCGTGGCACTACCAGAATAAGTCGTTTTAGCGACGCCTAAAGACGTCGCTAAAACGACAATTTTCGTCGCTAACAATATTTACCGATGAAATTACCGACGTTTTGGGCTGGTCGCGGAAATGTAAGTCGCTGATCTTCTAAACGTCGCCAAACGTCGCAAGTACCGACGTTTGCCGACGTATTTATACGTCGGTATATTGCCGACGTCTACCGTCGTGTCGTCGTTGTATTAGCGACGTATTACCTCATGTCGCTACGCATCGGTACCTTTACCGACGGATTATCGTCGAGTCGTCGGTGGTTTAGTGACATGTCCAAAGTCGCTACACGTCGGTAAATCCTGGGAATTCCTGGGATGATTACCGACGTGCACCGACGTTTACCGACGTTCTCCGACATATAATGACGTCGCTAAACGTCGGTGCCCTGGATAATATAGCAGATTTACCGACGTTTACCGACGCAAACTTACGTCGGTGGACGTCAGTAAACGTCGCTAAATCTGCAAAAAAAAGTAAAAAAAATACAGAATGTCCATTTCTCCCTGCAGTTTAAAAAGATAACCATTTCTCACTGTAGAATAGGATCCAAACAATCACAGAATGTCCATTTCTCGCTGTACATAGGTTTCAGTCCCTATAACCAAGTCTACAACAATCACACAATGTCCAGTTCTCAGAATGTCCATTTCTCACTGTACACAGATTTCAGTTCCTATAAGCAAGTCTACAATAATATCACTTCACAATACGAAGCATTGTCGACTACTTTCCGACGATACTAATCCGAAATGGTACATAATAATCCAACACGGCCGATACCTATCGGATATGACCGATACCAAATCGGTAAGGCCAATATGAATCCTAGCTATACGGCCGATACATATCGGATAGGACGATACCAATTCGCTAAGACCAATACCAACCGATACGGCCCATCCCAAAACGATAGATCGATACTAATCCGATACGGTCAATACTTATAAGTACCTACGGTCCAGGAGGTTGATCCGCTAGTACATCCATGTACGATCAAGTGTAGAGTCGGAGGAGAAGAAGTGGGCAAGAAGAGGAGGGGGAAGCAGCACAGCCGGCGACATGACCTGGAGGAAGTACAGAGGTTTTCTTCAAATTCGTAGGAGAACTATAAGGATATATCTTTTCACAACATGTCACCTTGTCAAAGACCCTTAATATGAATATCATGTTACTGTACCGAGAAGTTGGATAGCGTCACAGACGAGGAGGCTCGAGTACAAGGCGACAATGATGTTTATGTGAAGAAGAGGTACGAAATTTCTTTTCTTATGACCCGCGTCAGAGGAGGAGAGAAAACCGGTAGCGCGGCGACGAGTGCGAGTCAGAGCTCCGGGCAGGCAAAGAGGACCCGTTCCCATTTCGACTCTGCAGCCAGCGAGAAGTTGAAGAAGCTGGGCACGCTGAGCAGCCCGTTATGCCTTGATGAGGACGATACGGAAGACAATGCTGATTCAGTTTTGCCTTCCTTGGATGGAATTGATTCTGTAGATCCGTGTATAAAAGAGGAAGAGATTGGGAGTAGAGTGGACCCGGAGGAAAATGAGAGATTGGAAGCTGGGTCAATATCCAAGAAGCGAAAGAGAGTCGAGGATTCTGATAGGTTGTCGTATCATCATTGCCGAGGGATGAGGGTCGGAGGACAGTCAACTTTATCTACGGCTACATAGTTTCTGCCTCGCCAATCGAATGGCTGCAGGAACTATATCCTGATCACCATGGCGTACCGTAGATTAATGGAAATGGAGCTGGAGCCAAAATACAGAAACCAAAATACAAAATACAGAATCAAAAATACAAAATACAAAATACAAAATACAAAATACAAAAACCAAAATACAAAATACAGAAACCAAAATACAAAATACAGAATCCAATCCCTGGGTTCGCCGAAAATACAAAACACAGTTCTAATTCATATGTATTTTAAGTGTGAGAACGAATGGCTCAGAACACAACCCAACCGGAGAGGATACTCTGAGAGATCCATCTGAGTAGGATGTATACTCTGAGAGATCACCTTTACAAGAATGATATCATTAGTGGGATTGAGTGTTGGAGGAGATATTATCAGAGTATACGTCCTACTCAGATGGGTCTCTCACCGTTACTATTTTTTTCTGACAGCATGGTGGATGTGCTCCGTCAACAGATTCTTGCTCCGAGCCAAAACTTTGTCCCGGAGCTCAAGTGGACATCCTTCGCGTAGAGCTCGAGTGAGAGGTTCCTGACAGCATGGTGGTCTCCTTTGTTAAAGTATCCGTGCTCGTCCCACAACCAATGTAGGATGAGCACGGATACTTTGACAAAGGAGACCACCATGCTGTCAGGAACCTCTCACTCGAGCTCTACACGAAGGATGTCCACTTGAGCTCTGGGGTAAAGTTTTGGCTCGGAGCAAGAATCTGTTGAGGGAGCACATCCACCATACCGTCAGAAAAAAATAGTAACGGTGAGAGACCCATCTGAGTAGGACGTATACTCTGATAATATCTCCTCCAACACTCAATCTCACTACTGATATCATTCTTGTAAAGGTGATCTCTCAGAGTATACGTCATACTAAGATGGATCTCTCAGAGTATCCTCTCTGGTTTGGTTGTCGTATCATCATTGCCGAGGGATGAGGGTCGGAGGACAGTCAACTTTATCTACGGATACATAGTTTCTGCCTCGCCAGTCGAATGGCTGCAGGGACTATGTCCTGATCACCATGTCGTAGTCCAATACAATCCAGAGATTGACACAGTACTAATTCATATATGTAGTCCAATACAAATAGTCTAATACAAAAACAATCCAATACAAATAGTCCAATACAAATAAGTACTAATAGCTAATGAGAACCACGCAGCTCACGCAAACGCTCAGTGATACGATCACGCAACCACCTCGAAAAAGCGAGATCTTTGGCGTGAGGAGAGATGTCATCCCTTGCAAGTGTTGCACGAATAGAACTCCCGGTCTCACTATCTACCGGTGATGGATGAATAGAACTCCCGGTCTCACTAGCAACCGGTGCTACTTCCTCCTTAACTGTAGGAGGAGATACCTCAGCATTCACTGTTTCCCTCAAACGATGTGCCGCTCCTCGGGTCATGGGTACCATCTGGTAAGATCGATAGTCACAAATAATATAATTGTAACATAAGCAAGCTAACTAAAGGAACCATCATATAATTTGAGTATATTTTCGAAAGCAGATAAAGTATAAAAAATTCGATTTTTTGCCAGGTGTGAGAACGGATGGCTCAGAACACAATCCAAGATTCATTCTAGCATACATTAGTGTAAATCATCTATGTTCTGTACATATGGTGTAGTATATGTTCTTATCGTATATAGTATCTGAAGAATGTAACAGAATCAAGATGAACTCCATAATGTAATACTAAGACATCATCTACTACTATATAAGATATAGTGATAGGTTGTCGTATCATCATTGCCGACGGATGAGGGTCGGAGGACAAATATCGCTCGAGCGAGCCAAAGGCATGCAGCCACAAGCAAAACAAGCAAAACAAGCAAAACAGTAAGCAACAAAGGGCATCACTATGAACCCATAAGCCCACACTCTCTACCAGTATCCAACACTCACTCACACAGACACATACACACAATAACTTCCTGTTGTCACCAGGACAGATTTTCCTCTCCCTATCTCGTATACCCTTATATATATATATATATATATATATATATATATATATATATATATAGTGAGACACATATACTCACTATTCACCCTCACATCCCTCTCACTATAACCTGCCACTTAGGACACACACAGACATGATAAGGACACTGACACTAACATAGGATATCTCAGACGATCACTTCTCACTGACACATATCTCACTCATGCCCTTCACTCTTGAGTCACACACACAAGCCTCTATTGACAGGAATTCACTCTCCTATGACACCACCCTAACATCTATGTAGCTCACTGATACATTCCTAAATCGACTATGTATGCACACACTCATTGCCCTTAACCCACATCTCCTGTACACACATTAACACTACTCAGATACATTCACGAATAGCCTATAGGCACACCAAAATACTCTCAACACATGACACTCAAGACACTTAACACATATGCACTGTCAAGTGACAGTTCACTTTCACTAGAATAACTCACAAATTCACTCATTTGACACATGTACACTATAAATGACAGTTCATTCACTGAGCACCACACTCACAACATGGTACCCTCTACTTACTCAAGACACTCAAAACAGTGGTGTACACAGGAAGATAGACCACATTAATTTAAAACAGTAACAATTTTTAGAAGAAGAGAAGGAATAATCAGAGCCAAACAGCCCCCTTCCCCTCTTCATTCACTGTCACTTAATTCAAATGGAACCGAACTTCTCATTCATTGTCACTTAATACAACTATACTACAAGAGTGGGGGTTAGGGTTTACCGAGACCGAAGGGGTTGATCGGGAGGGGGGTCACCGGAGGGGAGGAGAACCAGATGCGAAGGCAGAGGCGGAGGGGAGGGGAAGGAGCGCCTGCGGAGGGGAAGGGGGGTCACGGCGCCGGGCTGTAGGCGGAGGGGAGGGAAAGGAGCGCCTGCGGAGGGGAAGGGGGGTCACAGCGCCGGGCTGTAGGCGGAGGGGGCTGGAGATCGGGGAGGGAGTTTGAAAATTTAGGGCTCGAGAATTTGGGGCTCGAAAATTTGGGGCTCGATTGAGTGGAGGGAAAAGAAAACCCGATGCCCTATATTAAAAACTTAGCGACGACAAATAGAAACGTCGCTAAACGTCGATACTTTAAAAACTATAGCGACGTGTACCGACTATTCTGTGACGTTATCTTTTATGAAATTAAAGCTAGTCGGTAGACGTCGCTGGACGTCACAAATAGTATCGTTTGGCGACGTCTTTTTGAGGACGTCGCTAATATAAAAAATGTTGGCGACGTCTTACTTCAATATCGCTAATTTCGTCGCTGATTTGACTTATTTTGGTAGCGCGGGAATGATCGAACTCGGAAAATTAGGACGCGACAACTTTGATTGTCTCAACTTGTTGGTTTGATGCGAAGGCAAATTCGAGGATGTTAGGACTTGCAATTGATAATCGAATAAAACTTGAGAATTGTGTAGGTCCAATCCATGCATCGAGAATGATTTAGTCTAGACCTAAAACAAGTGTTACGCTCCGATGAGAATGATTATTCCGCGGGAGCGTTGCATGGTGATTTCATGTCCACTATGGATAATCGGACATGCGTGGGATCGGAGTGTTGCATATTGTTAAGTCAGACGACCTTGTGATCGATTACGTGAATTGGAATAGATGATTTCGGAAACGTGAAATATTAATTATAGTTTAGAGATGAATTATGTCATAGCGTGCTTGATTTGAAAATGAATGATAGACAAACTAATGTCGAACGTGTTCGAAGAGATAGACGATACGAAATGGCTTGATGAACGAGCGATATGTTCTATCGAGGATCGGTTGAAACGTGATTTATCGTAGGATGGCTTTACTGAACGACTCGGACCCCGTACGACGAATATTGGGATGTGTGTAGGAAATCGATGCTCGATGTTTAGAAATCAGAGTGATACGAGCTTGGGTAGAAAGCCCCGTAATATCAATTTGGTTTGACCTTAGGATGGGGTCAGTGTTGATATTGTTGTTTGGGAACTATGATTCCAATACTGACGGAAAGACATAGCCTAGCCGTTAGGCAGACGTCCGAGTGCGAAGTGGCAGGATTGTGGAGACACCACTCGCGAGTATCGGTTGACATGCATGTATATCAGGGACGCTTGAATATATGCACGATCCGACTCGAGAGGTGATGGCGGATTCTCTATCACGAGGCTTGGTTGAAATGCATGTATTTTGGGGACGCCTGGAATATATGCACGATCCAACTAAGTGATACGTTAAATCAAGTGAGATTTGAGGAACGAAAAAGTGTCGAGGATTTTGAAATCGTGAGTTTCAAAAAAATATTGATGGTAACGCGATCATTGAATTGAGACGAGTTCAAATGTTGGTTGATCAGTTGGTATGCCTTACGACTAAGTTAGCGATAAGCACGAGCGTGGCTCAGATTGAGGGGACGCATAGGAGTAGTATACGCGAGAAACGTAGGATGTTGAATCAAGTTATAAGCCGATAAGTGTACTCAGTAAGTTTCGAGGATGATACTTTTTCTGAGTGGTGTATGATGTAGTGCCCCGTCCCGCAAAGTTAACTGGAGGAATCGAAACGCCGACGGTGTTCGGACATAGCCTTACAACGGCTTGCTCGAAGACATCGCTCAGGTGGGGTAGTTTCGGTGAACTTGCCTCATCTTAGCCTTCTCTTAATACTTCGTATATTTTAAACTTGCACAATAGGCTTGATAATAAAAGAGACGAATCCACATAGCTAAGGGAATAATCCCGACGGATCGAAATGGAGTTTAGAACATGGAAAACATCCCACGGTCGAATTAGAGTTGGTGCACGGCGTGCTTTGAAAATGACACTCGGTCCTTCATCTCGTGGCTTGGGAGAAGGAAAGTTGGTATTCAAAACAAACTATAAGTTAGCCTAAGTCATAGGCGTCGCCCGCGTAGATGCTCGATAAAGCATGCACGTTTCCATGGAATGCAAGGCTCGGTGTAGCCTTGATCGTCCCATGAGCTAAGTTGTATCGCACGGCTTATGGCATGTGTTTAGGTACCAAAAGAATTTGGTTGTTCAAGTTGAGCGTATGCACGGTCCTACGGTCCTACGGCTGTATATAGCCATTCGTTCCCACGGTCTTAAGGCTCGTCACATAGAGTGTGACTTGGACGAAAGTGTCGCACGGAATATATTGGAGTATGAGACGTTCTCATGCACGTTAAGAAGTTCGAGGCGGTCCCTCGGTTGGTTGGGAGTTTCGCATTCCTATGCACGTTAAGAAGTTCGAGGCAGTCCCTCGGTTGGGAGTCTCGCGTTCCTATCCATGTTAAGAAGTTCGAGGTGGTCCCTCGGTTGGGAGTCTCGCGTTCCTATCCACGTTAAAAAGTTTGAGGCGGTCCCTCGGTTGGGAGTCTCGCGTTCCTATCCACGTTAAGAAGTACGAGGCGGTCCCTCGGTTGGAAGTCTCGCGTTCCTATGCACGTTAAGAAGTACGAGGCGGTCCCTCGGTTGGGAGTCTCACGGTCTCGATGCACGTTATACAAAGTGTGGTTCAGAGCACGAGTTGCTAAGTATAGTTCCAGTCGTAACAACAAATTAGGCCATGCATTTATGTGAGTCTAGATGTCTCGTAGGTGCGTGGTCATTGGACAACTTGTCGACAAGGATTTCTGCCTTGACTGGTTATACGCCGGGGCACCGGGCCCAATCATTCGAGGGGGTAGACGTTATAGCAGCTCACGATTTCATTGCATGAGGGTAGTCGAGGGCTTTCCATGGGGCTCGCTACCTGCATCGAAGGACCCGCCGCCTATCCGAGCTATGTCCACGATGGCTTGTCATGCCAGTGGCCTTTTATATAGATAATTGGTGTGCTATGCGGCGAATCCGCATGCACGGTGTCAGTCGTAACAAAAGAAGCGTAAGCACGGTATGTGATGTGTTGTGGAAAGCATGTACGGTATGCACCCAAGGTAATATGAGCCTAAGATTTGGTTATACGTAAAGACGTGTTTCGCCACGAGATATGGCGTCGTACTTGAGTTCTCAACACCGGTTCCACAAGTTGTGTTAGACGTTTCGAGTTAAGTCTGGAAGGGCCGTAAGGCGAGTTTGGATAAGTCAGGTTACGCTGTGAGGCACAGCCTCGATGTTTGAGGCACGGGCAAGTATTTGACACGACCGAGTCTTTACGTCCCAGAGTATGGCACGAAAGGCAAGCAAGAGACGATAAGTTAACGTTATTGGAACGAGAAGGTCTAGCGGCAAAGTACGAGTACATTATTAGTGCAAGGCACGGTGACGGTCTAGAGACACAAAATAGACCAAGGCGTCGGTCCTAAAATCGATCCTAAGACAAGACTAGAAAGACAATCATAAAGGGGCTTGTATTGCACAAAAGTAAATTAACGTATTGGTTTTGTATGGGTGGGCGAGGAGCTCACTCCACCAGTACAGTTGAGTACTGACACCCACATAGTTTTTATGTGCAGGCACAGGTAGAAGCTCGTGGTGCGGAGCTCGCTTAGATGCGTCGAGGCATGGAGTTCCTTGGCGATTCGAAGCGTACGGCCGCGTGGAATCAAGACTTATACGGGACAAAATATATGGACATCGCCTTCCGAAGCATCCGCTGGCTCGAGATATGTATCGAGAGATGAGAGAGAGCTGATTGATTGTAATGTAAGACGAGTGGATCTGAGTGATTGTAATCCTGGCCTTGTGCCCCCTTTGTAACCATTGTTTCAATATCAATAAAGAGCTTCTTTGAATAACTTGTGTTTGTTCTAAATTTTTGCTGCATGTTCAATGTCTCTGCTTGGGACTTCTGTGCGACGACCCCGTCGCAGCCGCTGAAATCAACCGTTATGGAACCCGCCTTGTACGAGCGCAATCTAGGCTCGTACGACATCATGCCTTAGCGAGGACGATCGCTCCTACGGGAGCGGGGCATGACAGTCCCCGGCCGGTAGAGATGCTATTTGGGTTATTATAGACAGGCTCACAAAGGTGGCTCACTTTCTTCCGTTCAGAGTTGGTCAGTCGACGGCTCAGCTAGCAGAGATGTACCTCAGGCAGATCGTTAGATTTTACGGTGTGCCAGTCAGTATCACCTCGGACAGAGATTCTAGATTTACGTCGCACTTTTGGCGTAATCTGTAAGAGGGTTTAGGAATTCACCTCCAGTTTAGCTCAGCTTATCATCCGCAGACAGATGGTCAGTCGGAGCGTACCATATGAACCTTGGAAGATATGTTAAGATCTTGTATACTCGACTTCGGTGGTTCGTGGGAAGATTACCTGCACCTGGTAGAGTTCTCGTACAACAACAACTTCCAGGCCAGTATCCAGATGGCACCGTTCGAGGCACTATATGGTAGGAAGTACAGATCTCCGCTGGCATAGGATGATGTTGGAGAAAGACAGATGCTCGGTCCGAAAATGATTGCTCAGACCGTTGAGGTAGTCAGGAGAGTCAGAGATCATCTTCGAGTTGCCTAAGATCGCCTGCGCCATTGGACCGATTCTTATCGACGCCCTCTTGAGTTTTCTGTCGACGACCATGTATTCCTGAGGATTTCGCCTAACCGTGGTGTCATTCGATTCGGTGTACGGGAAAAGCTTAGTCCTAGGTATATAGGACCGTTCGATATTCTGGAGCGAGTAGGAGATGTGTCCTATCGTCTCGCTCTTCCGTCGTCGTTATGTGAGGTGCATAATATTTTCCATGTATCCCAATTATGACGGTATATCCCACACCCGAGCCACATCCTGGATCATTCAGAATTGGTTGTTGGTACCAACCTTTCATATGAGGAGAGGCCTGTGTCTATATTGGATCGGAGAGAGAAGATACTCAAGAATAAGACTATTAGTTTAGTCCGTGTTGCTTGGGGTCATTACACTTTGGGAGAGTCAACATGGGAGCGTGAGGATGATATCCGATCGCGATATCCCGACTTGTTTGATTCATAAGGTATAATGTCTTTCTTATGCCTTATGCTCTCAGTTCCTAGCTTGAATGATTGCCTTGCTATAGCTTGCCTGTGATTAGTATAGCTTGTCCTTGACGCTCTAGCCTCTTGATTAAATTCTGAGGACGGAATTCTTTTAAGGTGGATAGAGTTGTGACGACCATAGTTCGTATTACGTATTCTGGTATACGTGTACGTATATTGCATGTCTCATTACATGATTGCTTGGTTTGGTTCAACTTGCTTGGTTCGGCTTGGTTGGCTTGGTTTGGTTTGGGTTGATTCTTCATGTGGACCAACCCCCACTCTTTTTCTTTATAGCCGCCCACTCTTTCTCTCTCTCCTTATTACTTCTTTTCATTTACTCTTCTTTCTCCCCATTACTCTCTTCCACCTACCAGAGGAGGTTTAGGCAAGTGCAACTTGCTTCATGGAGGAACTTAATTTTATTGTTCCATTTTCTTCTCCACAAGATTTTAAGCCACTTTAGTACTTAGCATTTTCAAATTCCATGGCTCATTCCACGTAGATCTAAGTTTCTAGCATTTTGATCTTCTTGGTTTTGATCTACTAAAATGGCTTGTTTTCAAAAAAAATAAGAGTTCCTTGTAGTAGGCATTCTGATTTTACGCAAGTTTGGTTTTGGGATGGCCGGTCTTCACCAAGTCTTGGCCGAGATGGAGTTCCTCGAGTTCATGAGCTTTACGTATGTTGTCTTGGCTATAGGAAGGAGATGAAGTTTTACGCACACGTTTTATGTGCCAGCATAATGTTTCAGTCCTTACGCCCACGTTTTACGTGTCAGCGTGATATTTTCAGCCTTTTACGCACACGTATTTGCGTGCCAGCGTATTCCGTTCTTCGCTGAGTTCTTATTCGATTTTACGCTCGGGGCCTTCCCTCTCGCGTAAAATCATGCTCGCGTAAAACTCATGACTCAAGCAGGCTCTTGCGTGCGTAAAGTCTTGCTCGAGTATTTCTCTCGCGTATAATTCTACTCGCGTAAAATCTTACGTGCGTATAATTTCGCTTGCGTAAAGCCGGGCTAGCATTGAACATCACCCACGTGCACCCTTGCTCGCACTCGCGTAGAGCCGCTTTACGCTTAAGGCCCTTGGCCTAGCGTAAAGGCTCACTCGCGTAGAGCCATGAGCCCCTTTGCATACCCGGTTGACTTTATGAGCCTTGCTCTTTTCATGACTTGACAAGGATGGATTGAGTGATGTGACCGAATCAATAATGATACATGGCATGGTGTGGAGTAAACATGACATAACATGACAAGATATGACAAGCAAGCATGATGGAAACTATTGAAAGGCTGTTGTGACGGCTTGTATGGCATAACTATAATAAATAGCTTGGACACCGTGGACGATTGTGTTTGTATAAATAAACCAGTAATGTCTTGCATCATGTCTAGGACAGGGACCCCTGAGTACCACGGTCAGGGGTACCTACTGTAAATGAACTAAGGCTAATAACTAGAATAAATCAGTAGTCATGAAGAGATTTTCCCGCTATAGGCAATCCCGTTATCTGGGCGCTCGCGTGGACATGTAGCCTGCCGATGAGTAGGGCATATTTCCAGCACACTGTCAAGTGTTGCCTCTATCATGGATGGATATTCAACCTGGATAACCTGGATGGTCTGCAGGGCTTATGGCTGTTGGAATAATCTCATTGCATCTTGCTAGTAATTGGGCCTGTGATAACCCTTGTTAGTTAAAGTATCAAGCCGTACTCATTGCTAGGCCATGATTTGTTGGATGGAGTTTAGCCCAACATAGTCTTGTCCTGATCCTGTACAAGATTTGTAGCATGACCTGATTTCCTGTGCCTTATCGATAAATAAAGAGATACCAAGTTCTGTTCAGATGAAGAGTTACAACCCCGGTCCTTGTTTGGTTTAAGGGTTGTAACTTGGCTATTTGAATAGTCCCATGGTTATCTTATCATATATCGTCCTGATTACTTATGCTTGTCTTAACAATATTGATCAGGGGGCCAGTTCTGTTCAGGCGAAGGGTTACAACCTCGGTCCTTGTTTGGTTTAAGGGTTGTAACCTGGCTCCCGGAGCAGTTCTACGTCCTCTCCTCGTTTATTGTCTTATTTCACCCCATGTCATGCTCGTCATGTTTTACAAGATTATGACATGACATGAATACCTATGCTTGCCTTAACAATAAAGATCAGAGGCAAGGTTCTGTTCTGGCGAAGGGTTACAACCCCGGTCCTTGTTTGGTTTAAGGGTTGTAACCAGGCTCCCAGAGCAGTTCTTTATCCTCTCTTCATTTATTATCTTATCTCACCCTATGTCAAGCTCATCATGTTTTACCTTACCAGCAGTATTTGAGACGGGTTTCTATTCAGGTGAAGGGTTGCAACCTCGGTCCTTGTTTGGTTTAAGGGTTACGACCTGGCTACTTGAATGGTTTCCTTGTACTCAATTTATTATTGTTGTCCCTGTTATTTATTAGCATCTTTATAATTACCTCTATTATTCATTTATGATGTGCTGGTTTTAGTTCCTAAGTGAAGCCTCCTTTGTGGCACTTGCTCTTTCTGGGGTCTGACCTAGCTGGTTTTGTATGGCCGGATATTGGAGCAACTCCAGAGGATCTACCTACCTTCCAGCCAGATGGTGACCACCAGGCGTAACCCTAGCAACGAGTGGGTTTCTTTTGTTCTTCCACTTTATTGTAAAATTAATCATTGAGGCGTTTAGCCGGCGAGCACGTGTTTAGCTCGATTGCACCTTTATTTACTGTCTGCCTACGGGCTGTAACATGGTTGACAATCCTAGGGTTGATCATGTATGACTGAAGCTCTTGCTAGTCTTGACATTTTGTACGACTAGATTCATGATCATCCGAATATATAATGTATGGGACGCCTTGCTATTATATATTTGATGCTCTGACATCTTGTAACTGTTATTGCTTGAATGAGATTGAAATAATAGGCTTGTTCATGACCGTAGGAGACTGATGGCTTGTAGTTAAACCCTCATATATCTAGACAGCCGTGACCGTATTGTGAGATGGATTCCATTTTATTATACGTAGCTGGCTATGTATGCCCCCGCTCTCCAGTATTCTGGTTCTGGGGCGTTACATGCACAAATTTTGTGCATAAAGCAAATCTTAGAAGACCTTGGTTTATAGTATTCACACATATCTATTTTCTGTGACAACACTAGCACTATTAATTTAACTAAGAATCATGTATGTCATTCTCGTACTAAGCATATTGAGATTCGACATCATTTTCTTAGAGACTATCAAACAAATGGAGATATAAACCTTGAATATGTAGACATAGTGAACCAATTGCCTGACATCTTTACAAAACCATTAGCAGAAGATCGTTTCAATTATTTACGTCGAGCTTTAGGAATCTTAGATGTCAATAATATTAATTAATTTAGTTTTATTAATTATTTTTAATATGCAAAATTATTTTCGAGACAAGCCTACAAAGGGTCTGTCTGTCACCAGTGTTACCCTTCCTTAAATCTCTGAAACCTGACGTGTATTAATGCCTCAATCAATATTCACACGTATCCATATTCAAGTATTTTGCCTACCGATTTCATTATCTTCTGAATTCATCAATTTCGATTTGCTACAATCAATACACAATGGCTCTTTCAATCACTCTCTTATGATATCAACATAGTCATCTCGAGTATCCAGCCTGAACAAACTTGACTTGTTTACCTCGGACCCGATCAATCAACATTCCAGTTCATTTCAAATCCAACGATCGCACTACCATCAATATTTTCTTTGAAATACACGATTTCAAAAATCTTTGATATTGTTCTGTTCCTTTAGTCTTACTTGAATTCAACATATCATTTAGTTGGATCGTGCACATATTTAAGGTGTCCCCAAAATATATGCATTTCAGCCAAGCCTCATGATAGAGAATCCTCTATTACCACTCGAGTCGGATCGTGCACATATATGAGGCGTCCCCAAAATATATGCATTACAGCCAAGACTCGTGAGTGGTGTATCCACAAAATTGAATCATTCTATCCACTAATACCAATATCCAATCTTATCAATCCTCAAGATTTCTCAAGAACACTTCGACAACTCTCACTAGGGTCGATCGCACAATTTTTATCTCTTCGCACAGGGACGTCTGCCTAACTGCTAGGCTATCTGCACTAGGCTAAAGTCAAAGTCAAAGTCAATGTTGGGATCACCATTCCCAAACTACAATATCAAAACACTTACCACCCCAATTCCAAAGTCAAACGGTAGTCGGTAGTACATGATCTTCCTACCCAAGCTCACATCACTCCGATTTTTAAACTTCGAGCATAGATTTACTACAAGAAAAAAGGCTTTTCTTGACGGTTTTTTCGGTCAAAAAATGGGTATCATGACGGTTGTGGATCCGTCAAGTAGGCCAGAGTCAACAGAAGTCCGTCCCTTTTCTTGACTGTCGCTGACAGGGCTTTTCTTGACAATTTTTTGCCGTCATATGAAATAGTTTTCTTGACTATTTTTTGTCGTCATATGAAATAGTTTTCTTGACTATTTTTTGCCATCAAGATAGCAGTTTGGAGAAACCGTTGTAACTCCACCTTTTCCATTTAATGGAATTTAAATTTTAAGAATAATACATCATTTCTTTTTCCTAATAAATATAATTTATGAATAATTTTGACGGGAAAGAAATTTGGAGCAGGAATATATATATATTTTTTTAAAAATTCAAAGTTGGTTACAACTAATTTAAGTGGTCCCCATTTTTAAAATCTCCTAAACAAACACTTTTTAACAAATTTTCGAGCAGTTATGTAATAAGCAAAAAGGGGGAGGGGGTATGTGCAAAAGTGTATTTGGTGGGGGGAGTTTAATGTAAATTTAAACTGATTTGGTGAGAGAGAGAAAGCATTTTTGTTTCCACTCAAATATTTTCAATAGCTCGAGAGACCCCCAATTCCCTCTCTCGATTCTACGAAACCCTAAACCTAGATCTCGATGACCGACGATGGCCCTAGCTCGGCGACGGGTGCCTACTCTCCGGTGACAGAGACTCCGAAGACTGCGTATGACTTCATCCCGGTGGCCGATTATTTCTCCGGCATTTGAGCCTCAGCGACGGGTTCGACAGCGTACTCTCCGATATCGGATTCTCAGCAGCAGCGGCGCACGACCGTGATCTCCTCCGGCATCAGTAACCACCCTCACCTGTGCGATCGACTCTGACGATGGTGACAAGCCTTGATCTCAGCGGCGGGATTCAGCAACGACCGGATCCCATTCTCACCAGCGGTGCAACAGCCACGGTTCGTCATTTTTCGACGACAATTTATGGCTAGTTCGATTCTCTGAGAATTTTGTTCATCGAGGGTTCCAATCTTTAGATTTGGCATAGATTGATCTGTTCGATCTCTTTCTTCAGTAACCTTTTCAATGACGAGTCCATGGCAAGCTGCGGATTCTTCTACTTCTGTCTCCTCTAGCGCTAGTTTCAAGAATTCGAGAACGATCTCGGTGACCGACGGGGCACTACGGATCGTTCAGGTGCACGACGAGCTTCTTGGTGATTGAACGATGAGTTAGGGTGAACAGTTCTCAGGAATCTAGCTTGATCTCGAGAGAACTAATATCAAGGACCTAGAAGTAAGTCGAGATATAATCCTTTTAATTTCTGGAGTGTTTCTTTATTGCAAATCGTGTTCGAATTAATCTGGAAAGGGGGGGTTCGCTATTCTTGTATAGGTTATGTTTTAGAAATTGCTGTAGAGCTGTGCGAGATCAGACCGAGGTCTGTAGATTTGTTCGTGTCCACTTTTGTGCGTGCCTAATATTGTTCGTGTCCGGCCTTGGTGTGTGTCCATGGGCGATAGCGGGGATATGAACCAGAGGGAGTCGTACTCAAGGCTTGGGGCTATGCAGTTTGATTCATTTTCTTTCTAAAAACATTTTAATTTAGTTGTTAAATGAATATTATTTTTCAATGAGGTTTTAGTAGCCGTTAGTTTTCAAAAAAGTTTAATTGGTAAATGCTATTTCATTTTTTGCGTAGACTTTTGGATTGGTATTATGTTCAATTAGATTTTGGTTGAATATTTGTAGGTCTTCCTGTATAAATTAGACTTTTCGAACTCTAAGGGTGTACTGCACATTATATTTGTATTATTTTGAATTTTATGGGAATATTGGGAAGAAGGATTTTGATTTCAATCCTTGTTTCATTTTGGTTGTGGTTACTGATTTCGATCAAGGCAGTCTTGGTAATCCAGAGCTGACCATTTGGTCAGATACTTTCAATTGTTTCTGTAGGGATCATTGGTATTGTTGATTCACTATTGAACTCCAAACAGAGTTTTACCTGCTCGACTTTCTGTGAATATTTAGCTGTTAGGGACTTCTCAAATAAGGATGGGATAAGTATTGGTTTGGGAATTTCCAGGATTGATATGGGGTTAAATCCTGAACCTGATACCCCACATTTTAGCTTCTTTCCTGGCTGATAGTTAATGTTAAATTCAGTTGGAAGAAATGATTTGATGAAGTATGGGAAGACTAATTTCAGGGAGGGGATTACGAAATCTGAGTTTGGGTTCCGCCTTTGGTAAATTGATTTCAATATCACAGAGCTTCGATTAGAAGTAACAGGACATTAGCATTGAGGACTAACTAACTTCTTATTAGCTAGGCTATGGGTATAATTTGATTCAGGATTGATAAGTAAGACTAAAATTGGTTTTGTATAATTTGGAATCAAATCTTAGTTCCCTAAAACCTGTGTATTAGCATGTTCAGATTATTGACTGAGATGTATCCATTAATGGTGTAAGAACCAAGTTCAGTTCGAAATGGAAACAGTGGGTTCCTAAAACTATAGAAGACTATCCTAAGGATTGTTAAGGACTGCTGAAGAGCAGTACACCTTGCTATTAGAGGTTGACAATTTAGGGATACCAAGACTTGTGTGTATAAATAATGTGGTAACTTAGTTATTTTAGAATAACTATTTTGGATTTTGATTTCTTGTTAATTTAGAGTATGGCTAATATTTTAATAAGCTATAGAGGCATGATTAGAAGGGGTAAACCTAGGCTAAGACTTGTATAGAATTAATCATGATTAGTTTGATTGATAACCAAATTAGAATTAGCCTGTTTATTAATCAACTTGTAATTCATAAACAGGAGGATTTCCAGCTTTACTACCCTTTCTCGATCACCCGGAGCAAGGTAAGTATACTCCTCGGATTTGTTCATTTCTCATGTCTTGCATATTCATCCCTGTATCTCCTTGATTGACACGATGTATCACGGCATTGTCTGGTTTCATGTTTCATGTATTACTTGCGTCTGGAAGGGGAAATACTCTAGATATGTGATCAAACCCTGTTACTACTCATGTGAATAGCTTGGGTCCCGCACCGTGCACGCGGGACCAAAGCCGTACCATTTCATGTTCATTGCATCGACCCAAGCCGATCACAATCTAGATGTATTTCATTAATTGCACATGTCAGGATTCAAGTTGTATTTCAGGATTCATGGTTGTATTTCATGTTCAGGTTGTATTTCATGATTCAGGTTGTACTTCATGTTCAGGATTGTATTTCATGTTCAGGACTCTCACCATGTTCCCTGTATTTACTTTCAGTATTCCTGCTCAGTTTCATGTCTTATCTCATTTCTTGTTTTTTATATATATTTTCTATTTCTTGTTCATACCATGATGTTCATGTTCATTTCTTTGGATATACTTAGCTCCGCTCCTGACTAGGATATGTTGCAGGTGCTTGTAGGATATTGTTCTACTCTATAGGCCAGAGCCCGGGATATTAGCTGAGCAGGATGAGGCTTAGCTTGAGGCTTCAGGTTTAGACTACTTAGCTTTACTTTTAGATATTGACTTTAGATTTCATAGCACTTTTCATTCCTGTTGATTCTGGTACATTATGATATCTGGATTTGTGGATTATGGTGATCTTTCTGGGATACGTTATAGATGCTGTAATTTTTACTTGTCTTGATTATCTGGTTAGATTTCCCTAGCTTTTGGTACAGCTTACTTCATTGTATCTAACAATGAAGGCTGGGCGTGTCCGACTCGTGTCCGATTATTCGGGAGCGGGTCGTGACATATTTTTAGTGGTGGCCCATGCAGGTCTATCCTAATGGTACCTAGGTCTTAGCGTACTATTGGAGGACTTGTTAAACTAGGAAAAAACTTGATCACAGTATAGGAAAAATCGGAAAATAAGGGTATATATGGTATATTAGGTATATTGATATTCTATAAACACTTGTTGTATTTAGGTCTAGGTTATTTTAACAGTTTTTTTTGTTTTTCAGATAGTTCAAAAGCATGCGACACCGGAATAGTCAATCCACCTACACTTGAGAGTTTCGAGCCTCCACTACTTTCTATCGTCCTACTATCCCCATGGGTAGTACGTAGTTGACAGGAGACGTATGAAGAGTCCCTTGACAACCAGAGGGAGCATGCCATTCTTTCCAAGTCAGACTTGTGGATACACTCTCCAAGCCAGGAAGGACTTCTGATTTCCAGACTCTTGTATCTTTGGACTTTCCGGACACCGAGCGCTTATCTTGCACTGAGGAGCAGATCGAGCACCTGGAGCCTGCCACTGAAGAACATCCAAGCCTCTGAGGATCCGACTCCTCTGATCCCGAATGCAGCACAAACAATGGAACGAGACGTTAAGCTGAAGCATATAAGAGACATGAAGACTTATGACGAAGACAGCAACTACCCTGGACCCGCAAAGCGTTGCCATACTCAGACATTGCTTCTTTAGCCGCATCATCGGATTCAGACTCAAATCCAGCCAACAACCAATTACAATTTCTGCCATCGCTCGAGACACCACTACGACGAATGCCACAAAAGACGGAGACTACGCTTGTACTACGGATCACCTACTCACCAAGTCAAAGATTGTCCGGAGACCGTTGATCACACTGCCCAAGGACAAGCACGAGGAGCACCAGTATCACAGAAGAAGGACCCGCCTCTCCAGATTCAGCAATCACATGAAGCATTACCGTAGGGACCAGTCTACGTCAGGAAAGTCGAGGAAGGTTAGAGAGATTTCTGTCCCAGTGAAATACTGAAGATAGACTGAAGACAGAAGATTTCTTTTGTATGGTTGGAAAAACCATGTATCTTGATTAGCAATCCAGTCTCTCCTTAGAATCCTCTTAGCACCTAGATTATTTTTTGAAACTTCTTGTTTGAAACCTTGGTTGATGTCGAAACTTACTTCGAGATATTGTTTCCTATTTCGGTAAACTTGTTTCAGATCCACAATTTGATAATTGTTTGAAATCCATTAATCGATACCATTTGCATATTCATCATTCCTGACCTTGTTTCCTAGTGATGGCTCCTATTTGCAAATTTTGTTTCTTTATCAAACTTCGTGTTAATTGATATTTAATCATTTCTCGAGATTTTATTTTGAAGTCCTGTTCCTCATTCGAAACTTGTTTAAAGCTCCGTCCTATGCAGACATTGTTGCAAATACCTTTGAGGGTTTTGAAGATTTCGTTTCCCATTCGAGACTTGTTTCCTCATTCATGACTTTGATTTTCTAGTCGAGAGTTGTTGGTCCACTATTTTCGTTTCGATCTTGTCTCCTATCCAAGATTTTGCTTGTTTCATGAATACTTGTTCCTACTCGTTTATTGATATTCTGTTCGCTAATCGAACTTGTACTATTCCAGAATTATTCCTACTTGAAATATTATTCTGAAATCTTGTTTGAACCTTCACTTCTATTGATGCTTGTTTGAGATTCTATTTTCTATTCTTGACTTTATTCAGGACTTGTTCTCTATTTACGATTTTGTTGCTATTGAGATTCGCTTGTTTCATGTTTACAATCCAATACCTTGTCTCCTATTAGAACCTATTTTCTAGTCACTATTCTAAACTTTGTTTCCTCGTCAAGATTTTCTAGTCGAGATTTTATTTCCTAATCACGACTTTGTTGATATTGGCTCTCTAATTGAGACCTTGTATCCTACAGGAGATTGTTTTCCCTTCGAAATTTTGTCCGAGGTTTCGTTGTTAATTGAGATGTTTTTGAACCTTGCTTCCAGTACGGGATTTTATTTCTTATTTTGAAACTTGTCTCCTATCTAATACCTTACCTCAGTTCATCCTTCGAGACTCTGTTATCCTTTCGGGATAACGTTCCATATATGGAATCTTGTTACCATTCCAGATATCAGTTGATATTCCGTCATAATTTGAAACTTCGCCCTGTCTGAAATTATAAATCTCTCTGGTTGTCCTTTTGTACTCACCGATGGGATCCCTTGTCGTCTCTTAGTACCTAATAAATCTTTGTATTCTAACAGTCAGGTAACTTACTATTTTCGTGACTTGGACTATTGAAACTCATTTTGAATTCTTTGAAACTCTTTTGAAATTCCTAGGGATAAAGTCGAGAGGCTATTCGATGACCTACTATGGTATGACAGTTGCGCGCTGCAGCCATTAGCTGGATTATGGAGACTGAGGGTTCATTGCAGCCAGTAGCGCACTGGCGAGGCAGGAACTTTAAGTTGAAGTAATTTCAGACAATCATAGGTTTTCGAGTACTGTCGAGACTTGTCATATTCTTCATACCTTGATCTCTTGGGTTGCTTCGTCAATGATTGTTGGAAAATGGATAAGGTTGAAAGATTATTCGGTGACATATTGTTATTTGAGTCACGGGGCCGAAAGTCTACTGCAGTCAGATATATACTGGCGGGGTAGGGATTCTAGGCAAGTGACTTCAAATAGCTATATGTTCCCGGACACCATGGAAACTATATCCCTTTTTATATGATTATTGGTTTTCGAGAATCACAGACCCTTGCACGTTCATCCTGATTTTATACTGTATCTCCTGAGTATTGCGTACGTCTCCTCAATCAACCCTTGCTAAATTTTCCTTCTAGCAATTTATCGTTAGGTCATTGAACTCCTCAAAAATTGTATATTACCAGATTGTGATTTCGTACTTCGTTTGTGACTTGTCTAAACTTCGATCTTAAGTCATGTCTATCTGACCATGATTTTCTATCTTGTTCTAAGTCTACCTGTGTTAAACTATTAATTTTTGATCGTACTTAATAATTGTGTCTTCATGATTATGTTCCTCTAAGTTGTAATTGAAACTTCATTCTATCTCGTGCCTATTTGATTCTTGATCATTGTTATATCGTGTTATTCCAACTTCTTGTGTGTAATTATCGTACAGGGTCTCAAGGCTTAGGAAGCGTCTCAAGTTGCACAGGATTGGCAGAAGCACTGGGCGGACAACAGCAGACGACCTACTAGAGTTCGCGGTTGGAGATAGAGTGTTCCTAAAATCTCACCAATCAGGGGCGTCATTCGTTTCGGCAGAGGCAGAAAGCTCAGTCCGAGGAACACCGGGCCCTTCGACACGACGGCACAAGGTTAGCGAGGTAGCATATCGACCAGCGCTTCTAGTTAGCTTGGAGGGAGTGTACGACATTTTCCACGTGTTCCAGTTTCGACGCTACATTCCAGATCCGAGCCATGTGGTGGACTATTCAGAGCTAGAGGTGGGTCCGAGCTTGACCTATGAGGAGCAGCCAGTAGAGGTCCTTGACCGGAGGGAGAAACAACTGCAGAACCAGACTATTCCACTTGTTCGTGTCATGTGAAGACACCACTCTCCGGGAGAGTCCACATGGGAGCGTGAAGACGAGATGCGAGAGCGCTATCCTAGCTTGTTTGCTTGATCATATTCTTGTGTTCGAAAATTCTATTTTCAATAAATGACTTGTGTTTGAACTCTTTTGTGAATTGAAATTTATTTTGTTGGTCTTCGAATTTCGAGGACAAAATTTTTTAAGGGGGAGAGATTTGCAACTCCACCTTTTCCATTTAATGGAATTTAAATTTTAAGAATAATACATCATTTCTTTTTCCTAATAAATATAATTTATGAATAATTTTGGCGGGAAAGAAATTTGGAGCAGGAATATATATATATTTTTTTAAAAATTCAAAGTTGGTTATAACTAATTTAAGTGGTCCCCATTTTTAAAATCTCCTAAACAAACTTTTTAACAAATTTTCGAGCAGTTATGTAATAAGCAAAAAGGGGGAGGGGGTATGTGCAAAAGTGTATTTGGTGGGGGGAGTTTAATGTAAATTTACCATTCTTTTTATTAACTGATTTGGTGAGAGAGAAAGCATTTTTGTTTCCACTCAAATATTTTCAATAGCTCGAGAGACCCCCAATTCCCTCTCTCGATTCTACGAAACCCTAAACCTAGATCTCGATGACCGACGATGGCCCTAGCTCGGCGACGGGTGCCTACTCTCCGGTGACAGAGACTCCGAAGACTGCGTACGACTTCATCCCGGTGGCCGATTATTTCTCCGGCGTTTGAGCCTCAGCGACGGGTTCGACAGCGTACTCTCCGACATCGGATTCTCAGCAGCAGCGGCGCACGACCGTGATCTCCTCCGGCATCAGTAACCACCCTCACCGGTGCGATCGACTCTGACGATGGTGACAAACCTTGATCTCAGCGGCAGGATTCAGCAACGACCGGATCCCATTCTCGCCAGCGACGCAATAGCCACGGCTCGTCATTTTTCGACGACAATTTATGGTTAGTTCGATTCTCTGAGAATTTTGTTCATCGAGGGTTCCAATCTTCAGATCTGGCATAGATTGATCTGTTCGATCTCTTTCTTCAGTAACCTTTTCAATGACGAGTCCATGGCGAGCTGCGGATTCTTCTACTTCTGTCTCCTCTAGCGCTAGTTTCAAGAATTCGAGAACGATCTCGGTGACCGACGGGGCACTACGGATCGTTCAGGTGCACGACGAGCTTCTTGGTGATTGAATGATGAGTTGGGGTTAACAGTTCTCAGGAATCGAGCTTGATCTCGAGAGAACTAATATCAAGGACCTAGAAGTAAGTCGAGATATAATCCTTTTAATTTCTGGAGTGTTTCTTTATTGCAAATCGTGTTCGAATTAATCTGGAAAGGGGGGTTCACTGTTCTTGTATAGGTTGTGTTTTAGAAATTGCTGTAGAGCTGTGCGGGATCAGACCGAGGTCTGTAGATTCGTTCATGTCCACTTTTGTGCGTGCCTAATATTGTTCGTGTCCGGCCTTGGTGTGTGTCCATGGGCGATAGCGGGGATTTGAACCAGAGGGAGTCGTACTCAAGGCTTGGGGCTATGCAGTTTGATTCATTTTCTTTCTAAAAACATTTTAATTTAGTTGTTAAATGAATATTATTTTTCAATGAGGTTTTAGTAGCCGTTAGTTTTCAAAAAAGTTTAATTGGTAAATGCTATTTCATTTTCTGTGTAGACTTTTGGATTGGTATTATGTTCAATTAGATTTTGGTTGAATATTTGTAGGTCTTCCTGTATAAATTAGACTTTTTGAACTCTAAGGGTGTACTGCACATTATATTTGTATTATTTTGAATTTTATGGGAATATTGGGAAGAAGGATTTTGATTTCAATCCTTGTTTCATTTTGGTTGTGGTTACTGATTTCGATCAAGGGCAGTCTTGGTAATCAAGAGCTGACCATTTGATCAGATACTTTCAATTGTTCCTGTAGGGATCATTGGTACTGTTGATTCACTATTGAACTCCAAACAGAGTTTTACCTGCTCGACTTTCTGTGAATATTTAGTTGTTAGGGACTTCTCAAATAAGGATGGGATAAGTATTGGTTTGGGAATTTCCAGGATTGATATGGGGTTAAATCCTGAACCTGATACCCCACATTTTAGCTTCTTTCCTGGCTGATAGTTAATGTTAAATTCAGTTGGAAGAAATGATTTGATGAAGTATAGGAAGACTGATTTCAGGGAGGGGATTACGAAATCTGAGTTTGGGTTCCGCCTTTGGTAAATTGATTTCAATATCACAGAGCTTCGATTAGAAGTAACAGGACATTAGCATTGAGGACTAACTAACTTCTTGTTAGCTAGGCTATGGGTATAATGTTGATTCAGGATTGATAAGTAAGACTAAAAATGGTTTTGTATAATTTGGAATCAAATCTTAGTTCCCTAAAACCTGTGTATTAGCATGTTCAGATTATTGACTGAGATGTATCCATTAATGGTGTAAGAACCAAGTTCAGTTCGAAATGGAAACAGTGGGTTCCTAAAACTATAGAAGACTATCCTAAGGATTGTTAAGGACTGCTGAAGAGCAGTACACCTTGCTATTAGAGGTTGACAATTTAGGGATACCAAGACTTGTGTGCATAAATAATGTGGTAACTTAGTTATTTTAGAATAACTATTTTGGATTTTGATTTCTTGTTAATTTAGAGTATGGCTAATATTTTAATAAGCTATAGAGGCATGATTAGAAGGGGTAAACCTAGGCTAAGACTTGTATAGAATTAATCATGATTAGTTTGATTGATAACCAAATTAGAATTAGCCTGTTTATTAATCAACTTGTAATTCATAAACAGGAGGATTTCCAGCTTTACTACCCTTTCTCGATCACCCGGAGCAAGGCAAGTATACTCCTTGGATTTGTTCATTTCTCATGTCTTGCATATTCATCCCTGTATCTCCTTGATTGACACGATGTATCACGACATTGTCTGGTTTCATGTTTCATGTATTACTTGCGTCTGGGAGGGGAAATACTATAGATATGTGATCAAACCCTGTTACTACTCATGTGAATAGCTTGGGTCCCGCACCGTGCACGCGGGACCAAAGTCGTACCATTTCATGTTCATTGCATCGACCCAAGCCGATCACAATCTGGATGTATTTCATTAATTGCACATGTCAGGATTCAGGTTGTATTTCAGGATTCATGGTTGTATTTCATGTTCAGGTTGTATTTCATGATTCAGGTTGTACTTCATGTTCAGGATTGTATTTCATGTTCAGGACTCTCACCATGTTCCCTGTATTTACTTTCAGTATTCCTGCTCAGTTTCATGTCTTATCTCATTTCTTGTTTTTTATATATATTTCCTATTTCTTGTTCATACCATGATGTTCATGTTCATTTCCTTGGATATACTTAGCTCCGCTCCTGACTAGAATATGTTGCAGGTGCTTGTAGGATATTGTTCTACTCTATGGGCCAGAGCCCGGGATATTAGCTGAGCAGGATGAGGCTTAGCTTGAGGCTTCAGGTTTAGACTACTTAGCTTTACTTTTTGATATTGACTTTAGATTTCATAGCACTTTTCATTCCTGTTGATTCTGGTACATTATGATATCTGGATTTGTGGATTATGGTGATCTTTCTGGGATACGTTATAGATGCTGTAATTTTTACTTGTCTTGATTATCTGGTTAGATTTCCCTAGCTTTTGGT
The DNA here is from genome assembly GCA_029216955.1 of Iris pallida. NCBI lineage: Eukaryota > Viridiplantae > Streptophyta > Magnoliopsida > Asparagales > Iridaceae > Iris > Iris pallida. The sequence continues at coordinate 15,267 of JANAVB010028843.1, read as the reverse complement.
ACAACTTACTTCATTGTGTCTAACAATGAAGGCTGGGCGTGTCCGACTCGTGTCCGATTATTCGGGAGCGGGTCGTGACAACCGTCAATGTAGGTGAAAACTTTTATTAACTCCGGCCTAGATGACGACTATTAGCCATCAAGAAAATCTTTTTTTGACAGGCAAAACCCGTCATAAGAAGCCCTTTTGTAGTAGAATTTAGTTAATTGTTGACATTTCATAACCGTCAAAAGAAGCCAAATTTTGTATAGCTAAAATTTCATTTATTATGAATCGAACACACAATAATATCGATAATTCAGAAGATATACATAGATCAAATAACTATAATACCTAATTTTTATATTACAAATTATACCGTTCATACACCACAAACATCCAACAGACGTTCAACCACAAACATCCAACCACAAACATATCCAACCAAAGTATGTAGTTTTCGTAACATCTTAAACATCCAAAACCGATATTTAGACAAGTAAAACCAAAATATGTAGCAAACCAGGCCGGAGCACATCCCTCTCAAATTTACAGCACCTTTATTTTCCAAATAGTTCCTAAGAGAACAAGAGAAATATATTTAACCATTTATGTGCATTATATAACTGATAACTGAGAACAAAATAAAATGACCACAAGGCTACTCAACACAGTAAACAAATTCTCGTCTCAAACTGTTCACAAGAAATTACAAAGGGAGCCAATGGTTAATACATGCTTTATATAAGGGAAACAATACAAAATTATAAAGAGAACAAAATAAAATGACCGAAAAGGCTAGTCAACACAGTAAATATATAAGCGAAGTCTGTTCTCTATACATGCAAGTAGTACAAAATGCTATAAGTTATAAGTACACTCTAGAATGGCATCTCAATCTGAAATCAACTAAATACTAGAAGATATGTTAAAAAAAGGAGTGTAACTCTTAGACAAAACCAATAATGTTCCTCATGTTTTCTCCCAGAACTATAGATATTCTAAACAATATAATGTAACTACTCGGCAGGTATGTCTTTTACCATGCCATGTTGCCACCGTCGTAGGAGTAAAAGTAAAACTATATATGTAAATATAATCTGAATGACATAGCAACTAGAAATATCATATATTTTAACTAATGTTATGTCAAACCATTAAATACAAGCACTCAAACACTAGATCTAGATGCAATTATTAAAGAGGTACTAAACTAAAGGGGAAAAAACAAAACTACATACGAGTAAATCTATATACCGGAAAAAGCGAACTAAACATTCATATTATTTCAACCCAACTAAACAATTCCTCACATCAAAAAGCCAATATATAGGCCTTCTCCACATCCAAAAGCCAATATGAAGATACACATCTTTAGACAAGCACATGTATATATTTCTAAATATTATAAGCAGGATACCTAGACAAAACAAAGAAACACATCTTACCAAATTGGTCTGACATTAATAATAGAAAACTATAAATAGATATAAGCAAATTCAACAATATCATTTTTAGATAATCTACTTAATCTCCACATACACTACAAATCCAGTTTTGACAATCTTAATTTATCTAAATTAACAAACTATAATTCCTAACTGTTCTAATTTTGAAGAAGTTAGTCTTACAAAAGTAGAACTATTGATATGACCAACACGTTCCACCATTAATGTCCGTATACATTTACCTATCTACAGTAAAGATATTTTCCACATGTTACATCTATTATGATTGGTCTTTTTTATTTTTTTTTAATTTTGATTCAATAAGTGCAAGTTCTTATCAGTGTTATCACATAAAATTGCATATTGTAGATTACTTAAGAATGTAACATTAAAAGATACAATTAAATTAACACGACTTATAACTTAAAGAAAGATACAAGCATTACGCTTAGAGTACTTAAGAATGTAACATTTATATTTTAAAGTTATGAAGAAGATGGAATGTGGGGCAGGTAAACTGAGAAAAAAAAGGCACTGAAAAGGCCAATGTTTGTTATGTAGTTGGGAAACATCACCTAAGGGCTAGAAACCAAAATCAAAGAGGGTATACACTGTTCGTTTCACAAATGCAATCAGAAAAGCCAAAATAGTTTTAGTTTCTCAAATGGCAACCATTAAATGAGTGAAATGGCGACATTGACACAAATTTAATTTGGGCTGTTGAACAAAAAGTGGACTCCATACAAGAGCATGTAGCAACAAATTGAAATTCCATCCTTCATTCGACACTTAGAGTTTGGCACATAAATTTATATGTGAAATGATAGGTTACTCACCAAATGACATGCCTTCCTCCATCGTAGACAACCTGGGAGACGAGACCCATTTGCCCAATTAATGCTCCCCCCACCATACACCAGGTCAACGTTCCTTGGCACCTGTAGCATGCAATAATAAAAAAATGTGTGTGTAGCAACAAAGAGGTTATATTATTAATACTTATCAAAAACTTCACAGAAACATCTATGAAGATTTCTGATACATTCAAGATTAGCGGGAATACTATCAAGGATATTTGCCTTCAAGAAGAAAATTCTACTTTGCTCGCTATCAAAAGTATATTTCTATTTGTGAACATAGTCAAAGGTGATCTGACAAGAAGAAACAGAGGCTACTCTAAAATGTTTTAAGTATGACGATTTTTCGATCATCCACATTGGAGAAGAATGACAACATTTGGATGATAGGGTTTTGAGGTTGTTACTTTCGTTTCTATGAATTTTCCACTCTCACCTCCAATTGTGTTCATTTGTAACTAAATTTAAATAGGGCGTGGCTACAGGCGACATTGATTATGAAATGGATGGAAATTTTGTAGAAATAAAAATGCTTGCTAGTGCGATATATGGTAGGTAGATGCTTTGGGAAATTATATTCCATTAGCTAAATGAATACATCACATAGGAATTTCATTAAAGTTATCGTTTTGAAAAGGATCAGATGCAAGATTGTTATTTTTTTACTTTCGTCAAAGAAACAAAAACCATATAATACAGAAAGGGTGAGAATCTTGTTTATATTTCTGGAAGTTTACTAGGTTTTAATTGGAAGTTCGCCTTAAGATTGAATCGTTGACATATGAATTATGTTTTTTGTAACTTTTGAATGATTTATGATAAATTTCATATTCCAATATCCATGGTCAGCTTTGCCTTCAAGTTCCTCTCTCGAATTTACTGAATCAAATACTTGGCCGATAATATGATTTAATTTATTTTACAAATTTATCAGTCTGATACATTTTTGAAACTCCAACAAAAACATAGGTAAAACTAGAACATATGAAAGAGAAAACAGAGCAAACAAAATTTGTCTGCCATTCTTTCATCTCCATTATCAAGCTACTATATTTATCCAATTTGATGGTATAAGACGACTACACAAAACTTTCAAAAGAATGAGTTGTTGAGTATAATGCACATAGTAAGTGTCAATAACAATGAGAAAACAAGAAGAACCAGAAGTTACTTCTACCATTTGCAAATTAGGAACCTAGCCAAATTAGCTCAGTCCCAACTGCTTTTCTTCTACTTGAATCACTCGCAAACCAAGTTGCACTAACTCATCGCAGTCTGGGACGATCACGAGGCTCGACCTGTGCTACTCGCTAGTCATCTGGCTTGCATCATCATTGTCGAGTAGTGTCACACCCCAGAACCAGAATACTGGAGAACGGGGGCGAAATAAAGCCAGCTACGTATATTAGAGTACGCCAGTACCCCAATATGCGATCAAAGCTGTCTAGAAGACAAATGGGTGGACTCTAGCATGGCACTGATGACTCCTAAGGTCGAACAAATCCTATCTCAATCCATTCAACCCAAGAAGCAATAAAGAGTAAATCACATGTGAGATGGGTAAGGTGTTCCAAACATAAATACATACATAATCATGAGAGTTGACATAACAGAAAGATACATCAACTGAATATACCAAAGATACATAAATGTACAACTAGCTATGGTCCAGAATATACATCTACGCCGTACGAAGACGGAGGGAACAAAACCCAGATACAAGGACTAATACATGTCCTTGGCTAAACACCACCAAATAAAGTACAACAATAGAGTAGGAGATAAGGTAACCCACTCACCAATCCGTGTCGGAACTCTGAGTACGAACCATCTGGAGAAGAATACGGTAGATCCTCGGGATGAATTATTGAACCTGGCCATGCAAAACCGGTGGGGTCAGACCCCAAATAGCAAGTACCATAAGGAAAGCTCGTGGTGAATGACAAATTCCATCAACAATACAACAACATAATGACAGAAATAAATAAATACGGGTTGAGACTAGTACTGACACCAATATACGTATCTCGAGAACAGAAATGACTGAATAGAAATACTGAACAATATAGCAATAGAGAAGAATAAGTCGATGAGCAACAAGGGACATGGGAACTACTCGATGTCGGAGCCACAACCCTTAAACCAAATAAGGACCAGGGTTGCAGAACCTTTTTCGAGCAGAACTTAGCCTCTGGCCACTCACCGACACATAGAGCATAAATAGTAATGCACAACAAAAGTGCACAACCAATCATTGCCTACGGCTTGCCATCATTAACTAGCTAGGGCTATCATAAACCTAATTACTAGAATGCAAGTTGAGGAACTTTACTACCACCTACTGATGTAGTAACTCGGGTGGCCAAGCGGGACGACGACGGTAGAAAGAAAAGAAATACAAACAACCAATAATCTCTATTAATAGTAGATAAACAACATCTACTCAAAACAAACATATCACTAGTAGATAAACATCTACTCAATCACATATCAATAGTTGATAAACATCTAGTCAATCAATAGAGGATAGGGGCCCACGCCGGTCGGGGTTTTCCCTGCCACTGTGGGGGCCCATAGCGACCCGAGTCGCGGTAGCATGAAGTGTCCTCCCCTTCTAATGATCTATATGAGTTTACTAGTCAATTACTTATAACATTCATTTTCAATTCTCAAGTCGTCGACACTCAAGAATCGTCCTATAATGACGAGTCATTGGCATAAGTCATTTGCGAGATATCTCTGGCAAATGTTCTCAATACACATTATGCACGATACAATAGACAATACTCACACTCGATTGTCCATTGCCAAGATGCAAATAGATTAGACATATAACAAGTTAAATCTACGGTGTCAATAAAGAACATGCATTCAATCTCAATCTAGAAGTCAATCAGAAAATCAGTACAGGAGTGCACTACTACGTGCCACTATATCAATCTGGACATGTACGGTAATCATGAGTACGCCATGACAGGCTACTATCAATCGATGTACAACTAGAAAATAAATGTACTGGACAATAAAATCTGGAAAGGCATGGCAATACATATCATGGCATGTGAGGAGAAATCGATAGGAAAACATATCATGGCATTCAGAAAATCAAATAGGAAACTATATCTTGGTATGTAAGGAAAATCAATACAAGATAAGTACATCACATAAAATAGTTTATGAACATATAATATGTCAAGTATATATAGGGTGTATAATCATTGTCTAACTATACAAGATCATCTAAACTTGTTAAGAGTTCATTACAATCGAAGAAAATATCAAAAACAGACAAAAACGGGCAGAAACGGACAAAAACAAACAAAAATAGCCTAACCGAATATTACTGTGAATTACTAGCGGATTTTTTTAAGTATTACAGCAAGTTTTTAGTGCAAGTTCAGATTTTCCGATGGATTTCCGCGAATTTTCAATGGATTTTCCGAACCGTCACAGAAAGTTAATTTTTGAAAACTTAAAACTTGTTTCGGCCATAAAAACTTCGTTTGAAATCGGAATTCGGATTTTCAAAAGTTAAAATTGCATAGAATTGAATTTCCTACAACATGGAATCACTAGTTTTCACAAATTCAAAGTTTTGATAAATGAATACCTCAAAATACTCAAAAATCATATCTAGAAACTCAGATCTACATAATACTACCGATCAAAACCAAAAGTGCTATATACTAAACATGTTAACAATTTAGAGGAGCATATTATAGAACAATAAAACTTTAGTTTCTATGAAAAACCAAAAATAAAGCATGGTTTTATCACTTTTGAGCAAGATGTACTTGCCTAGGTTTTACAAACCAACCCTAATCATTCACTCCACCACCAAGAGGGGTTCCGAAACCACACTCTAGACCTCAAGGCCAAGCTTTTCTAAGCTTGAGGGAGAGGAAGGAGAGTGAAGAGAAAAATAAATAAGGAAGAAAAGAGAGAGGAGAGAGAAACTCAAAGGGTATATATAGAAGGGGGAATTAATCGTGACCGTTGGATCATGATCCATATAAAAATCTAAGTCAATCTCATCCATTGAAAGAAAAACTAATTGTCCAATGGATAATAGGATGCATCTGTACTATTCACCAAAATATCTAAATACTATTCATCAAAATATCCAAAATACTATTCACAAAAATATCGAAACACAATTTCACGAAAATATCTGAAATCGAAAATATCTAAAACATAGAAAATATGTCCGGGCGGTATGCCGTCGGTATACACCGGTACACCATCGGTATGTCGGTCAAGAAGAAAATCTACAATTTTGGAAAATATTTTAAAGCATTTCGAAACCAAGTAAATACGAAATAAAGTACAAAATATGTATCCGTATATAAATACTGATACTGTGAGACGAGTCTCACAAGTAGCTTCCTATAAAAACCCCAAACCTCCCTTTGTAAGCATGGAACTATAGTGAAAGGTTGATTAATAAAAACTGAAAGTTTTTTTTGTTTGTGTGAACTAAATATAGATTAGATGTCAAATTACAATTCTTAGGTGGGAAGACTAAGAAAATGTGTAAAGCCTTTGTCCCATCTCATAGCCATATTCTAAATTATCAGCATTTTGTTTCCAATCTTAACCCAATATCTATTATACAGATGTCCAGGGCAATAGGTACATCCACCTTTTAGAAGTGCAACTTAAGCTTATGTAACTAATGTTTCACTAGAGAAGAAAATAGACTACATAAAAAGGAAAACACTCATGTAACCATGTAGCAATCAACAAACAACCTACACTAAAAAATGATATCAAATAGAGAATCACCAATGATTAGTCAAATGCAAGAATATCAATCTGCAGTATGCTCATGAAATATGGAGTCCTAACTGTATAATTGAAGAACATCATACCAAGCGTAGATGTGTATATTTTAAAGTTTGCTGAAAAAATTCTGAATTACATGCATACTACTTAAACCTAGACTATTAGCATATGTAGTTATATTAGAATAGCGTACTCCCAAGGGAAGTATCTTGTCTTTTTACTAAAAGAAATTTGTATATATGAGAAGAAATCTCCAATAATTTATGTTAACAATCGGCTACAACAAGGGGGGAAATCAAATTTAGCTACAACAAGGGGGAATAAATACCAGTGTTCTTGCAACATGTCCTTCCCGAACCATAGCATCTCATCCAAAGTTCCAAACCATCACACCCCATTTGCATCAATCAGTAGCGGATTTTTTTGTGCGCTATATAAAAAATCAAATAATAGTGTTTCAAAAAATAGTATCAATATCGTGTCTCGGTCATTTGGGACACGTGTCAGACACAACAAGGGCATGCCAAAAATAATCCCCGTATCTGTGTCGCTGAGTTTTGTCCACTCCCGTACAACATAATGGATGTAAAATAGAAGTAATTGTAGGGGAAAAATGGTAAATTAATAAATCAACATACTTTAGATTATTCGGATCGAACACCACCTCGTGGGGCATCGAAGAAGTCGGTTCCACCTTAAGAACGGAGTCAACTCCATGCTCGTCGACTATACATCTCATCGGGGAGGCCGAATGTGCGACTTGGCACGCGGGTCCTGCCACCATGACTCGATGAGGCGCTCCAGGGTGCGCTTGGGGTGAGGTCGAAGGTGTCGAGGCGCTGCATCGTGGCGGGGCACGTCAGCTTCTTGTAGGTGTAGAACCATGAGCTCCATCGATATCGGGCACCGAAAAAGGAGAGGAGCTTCCTCTTGGTCATCTATGGCTCTTTGGTAGAGAGGTTAATTAATCTCTCTTTTATTGATTTGCTTGAGGTGAATGAAAGAAAAGAAGGGGAACCAAACACCACCTTAGTGGGGCATCGAAGAAGTCGGTTCCCCTCCCTCGGAACAAGGAGGAGGCAGTGGCAGCGTATCCGCAATAGAAGCACGATTGCGGTCGAAGATGCCATTGTCGACCAAACTCTGGACTCCGATAGATCTAGGGTTAGGGTTCAGGGATAACATTGGACAAATTTTGGGATTAGGGTTTTAGGATTGAGAAAGAAGGAGGAAAAGAAAGAATAGGAGAAGCAAGATGGAGAGGATGAAGACATTGAAGAGGGATTTGTTGGTTGGGGCACTCTCTTTCTCAATCAGCAACAACTAATGGATAAGAAATATAGAGATGAGGAAAGGATCGGGAAATAAATAACATTAGATTGAAGGACAACCGTCAAAATAGATATGCAATAAATGTTTTATATATTTACTAAAATGGTAGCTGAAAAAATAGTGCCAATTTTTTTCCACATGTATTAGTTGACGGTTATTACCGAACAGTCACTAAATAAAAGGTTGTTTCTTGACGGATTCTCTAAAACCGTCAACTATTATGCTATAAAATTCCTAAGTTAACATGAAATGTGTCCTTTCTTGACGTAAGGCTAAAACCATTAATATAACCCATTTTCTTGACGGTTTTCCACGACCGTCGAGAAATAAACCATCAAAAAATGCCATTTTTCTTGTAGTGATTTCTTCTATTAGCATTTGCAACGTTCAGTCCAGGGGTCCGAGTCATTTAATAAAGCCATTCTAGGGTAAATCATTTTACGATCATCTTCGATCATAACATGGTTCAATGATGCAAACTCACAACTTTTAAACTCGTAATCCTCAATCCGTTCAATAGACCTATCATTCCAAAATTGTTCACCTCGACTACAAAATCCTAAAGTCATAATCCGTCGATCACAAGTCGTATTATTGATTTTTAATTTTCAAGTCGCTATAACATCAATCATGATACATCCATCGTCACATCACACAAATTTTCAAAATATTAATCGTTAATCTTATGCATCTATCTCGTCGCACAATCGTAATATCCCCTACTATAATTCCCTGAGTCATATATTCGTATATCAACAATCATCAACTCTATAAACATTTTCGTCTTGCAGAGTCCGAGAATCATTTATTCACGTATACTTCAAGTTCATCTAATCAAGTAATCCAAACATTCATTATTATCAAAATAACAAGTCTTGCATCCATTTAAATAATAATATTTTATACTGTCACGACCCGTACCCAGTGTAGGGGTACGAGACGTGGGTACGTCCAGCCTACGCCGCAGTGTCGACGGTAGAACATTGTCCTAGGATCACAACATCTAACACAGTATAAATATACCTGTACAGAATATACTCTCCAAACAGAGGACAATACATAACGTACAACTCAATCATAGCTCTAAGATGGATAAAAGCACAATAAGATAGATATGAAATTACAGAGTGCAATGCAACCAGAAGAAATAAGTCTAAGTGTTTAACAACACAAATTCCCAATCATCTGAATAATACATATTATGAAATGATAATAGAAAATAATATAAGAAAAAACCTAGCAATCTATCCTAGGCAATAGGGTAGCATCCTCAGTTCAAGCTGGATCCTGTTGAAGGTCAAGCCGCAAGTGTCGTCTATACCGGCTCCGTAATAGGTGGGACAGAACTCCTCCTCATCCTCTGTAATATTTTCAACAGGTCCAGTCAGGACAGGAGCGAATACATAACTCTTATGTAGTTCATATCATGGCAAAAAATGTAAAAAAAGCAATAGAATAAGATACATGAAACGTTGTAAGAGATGACCTTGAATAATAAGAGAGATATATAAAAACAGGAAATATATGGAAAGTAAGACTGTAAGTAAATAATATAAGTAATTTAGAGCACAAGATGGTTATGTAATCGGGTTAGGTTTGCACATGATTATTCTAAGGTGACTCCATTATACATTAGGGTATAATAGACATGCACATGATTACACTACTTGGAATTAACCACATAACCACTTCTACTCCCCCGTTCCCAATCAATACACAAGGATCCATTCAAGTTACGTTATTGCACATGATAGTTTTATACTTAAAGCACATGTAAACATGAGAGTACATGAGAGCACATGAGTGTACATGAATAATGAGAGTAAAATGAATACATGATGTACGTGAAAAGCATATGATATGAAGTATCCGATGCACCCGAGGGGGATAACATCTCATGAAAGGATCCGTATACTACCAATCTGTGATAACAACGTGACAACATCAAGTAAAGTAGTCTAGAGCAAGAATATAAATCCTAGCAAGTATAAACGATCAGAGCATGTACTCGTCTGATATCCTGAATGACTGATGAGAACAGCCGAACCAGAGTAACTGCGTCCTATTTAGAGCAACACAGGTTACAATGTATTCAAGATGTAATAATGGAAGTTTACAATACATTCTACATCATTCTAGGCCATTCTAGGTCAAAGTCAACTCTTGGTCAACTCTGGTCAATATTCTAGTCAAACTAGTCAACTAGTCTAGGGTTTGGTCAAACTCTAGTCAACTAGTCAAGTTATCCTATTAGCTTCTTTTCTAGGTAATCCTATAGATCTCAAGGTATAGGCTACAGTACACTAGGTCAAGCACATATGTATACTATATATAGAATAATATATATATATATATATATATATATATATATATATATATAGTACAAGTTACTTAGCCGCATTGTTCCCTTGATAACCAACTCTGCCCATGGCATCTTGTACTGTCTGGTGCAGGGCATCGCCTGTAATTGGGAAAAATCTCTCTATATGAACTACTTGATCAATCTAGTCATTAACCTAGTCAGATTCATTATGAATCCCTGACTGTGGTAACCAGGAATTCATATCCTAGACATGATGCAAGACGAGACATGTAGCTTATACAGGCACAATCAATAAAATCAACCACGGTGTCAAGACAAGAGTTACTTAGCAAGTCAGGGTAGCTGTCGCAACAGCATTCAAGATTATCATGTCATGTCAGGTTACTTGTTACTTGTCAAGATTACTTGTCAGGAGTGCGCCTCGACGGACCACTATCAAGATTATATATGTCATATCAAGTGTACTTGTTACTTATCAAGAGTGTGCCAAGCTAGGTTGTGCCAAGCCAGGTTGTGCCAAGCTAGGTTACGGCACTTGCCAGGTTACGGCACTGCCAGGTTGTGGCACTAGCCAGGTTACGGCACTGCCAGGTTGTGGCACTTGCCAGGTTGTGGCACTAGCCAGGTTGCGACACTAGCCAGGTTGCGGCACTTGCCAGGTTGCGGCACTAGCCAGGTTGCGACACTAGCCAGGTTGCGGCACTGCCAGGTTGCGGCACTGTTCATCTTTTCCAACCAGCATAAAAATGCTTGGTTGAACTCATGAACTTCAAATGACCATAACTTGGTAAAAATAACTCCAAATTAGGACTTTCAAAGGTCAAAATAGGGTAGAACGAAATTCTCTACAATATGGAACAACTAGTTTTTGAAAACAAGCAAATTTGATAGATCAAAACCACAAAAATCAAAAATGCATCCAACTTAGATCTACAAGAATCCACCCATAAAAATAAAAAACTCCAAGTTATAAAGAGGCTTATAATCATGTAAAGAAGAGAATGGAATAATAAAACTTCGAGATTACTTCATTGTTTAGATTTACCTTACGAGTTGATTTATGTAGCCATATACTATTCTCTTTGATGTTTTCATATTGAGATTTTGTTCATCTCTTGTTGTATTACTTGATTTCTGTAAGGTGGATAGAGTTTTTATGGCATATATATGTGTACTAGTTTTGAAAACACTATTTTGATACTTTTGAAATTTTGAAGACGAAATTTTTGTAAGGTGGGTTGGATGTCAAATCCCTATTTTTGAAATAGGTATCTGACTGTATTTTTGTATTTTGAGGATCTTAAATTTGGGCATTCTTAAAATTTTCTTGTTATTTCTTGAATATGGATTTTTTCCATTATTGTTATTATTGTTATTATTACTATTTCAACTTACTCCTACAACTACCCCCCTTTCTCTCTCCACTCTTTCTCACACAGCCCATCCCTCCCTACCTAACTCCCCTCTCTTCTCCTCACAGCACCCACCCACCTTCTCTCTCTTCCTATCCCTCTACTGGAGACCAGCTCCACTCCCCCGCTCAACTCTCTCTCTCTTCCACACTCCCTTTCCAGCCTCCTCCCTTGAGCCCCCATCTCCATCGGCGCCACCACCCTCATCATTGTCGACGTCTTTATCTCCTCCGCCACCATCCTCGTCGCCCCCGGCCGCCTTCAGCACCGCACCGCCGTCTTCTTCATCGACGGCTGCCACCACCACTATGGTCGTCGGCGCGACCGTGACCACCACCATCATCGTCGCTATCTCCTCCGTCTCCTCCTCGTTGCTGCCCTCTCTACCACTACTGCCAGCACCACCTTCGCCACCACCACTCCCAGCTGTGGCCGCCCCCATCTCCATCGTGGATGGAAGACTCCTGATAGATTGAATCCGGTGGATAGATCGACTTGATGATTAAAGCTGTAGGCTCCCTTGTATACTTGATAGGATATTATAGTAGAGGTCCTGACCTTGTACTTGACCTGATATCCATGCCACGATATGGGCATATGACTTCTTGTGACTGACATATTTGTCCTTTCTTCCGACATGACTACTTGTATCCGTGCTATAAGTCCAGCTTACCCTTTGAGGTATTGAACCTGATTTTACACTGCGGTACTCCTTGTCTACTGGCACTTGAGGTTCTACTTCCATGATTATATGGCATTGCGATGCCATCTTGATATTCTAGCTATATTATATGATTACCTGCACGGGTATCTGGTAGTTGGCCTATAGTCTTAGCGTGGTCAGGATTGCTTGCTTGCTTGTTGTATAACACTACGGATGGATCACAACTGGGACTATAGGTGCCGAGGTTGATTCTTACTTAGCGTTCTCGTACTGAGGTACGACATCTAAGAGGATGATCATGTGACCACGACATGTGATTCCGGATAAATGTATGGTAAATCTAGGAAACTTAAACGGGTAAAAGTATTGGGAGGGAACAAAATCTGAGATCGTGCAGTACTAGCCGCTTCCCAGACATCTAGTCATGGAGTGTATGCTGGCCGCTACGAATAGTGTTACCATCCGCATTAGAGGATGGTAGTATTCGACACCTTACTATACCTTATATACATGGCATGCTCAGCACGGTAGCCTTATGAGGGACCGGGGTAACAAGTAGAGCCCGGTGGTCTTACGAGGGACCGGTGCTCATCTAGTCTTGATATACTTGGCCCCGTTAGCTTGCTAGATCGGCACGATCTGAGGATTCCTATATTGCATTGTTGGGGTAACCCAACCTCCACCTAGACAGCCGTAGACATTTGAGTGGCCGTTTATTCTTCTAAATTATTTGGCTTGTTGCTTGCACAGTCGACTGATATCGAGTTCCAGTTGGCGATGCAGGTATTATTGGATATTAGGGAGATTGTGATGTTTGTTGGTTATTTAGCTACATTAGATGTGGATTATTATCGTGCGTTGGTACCGCACGATTTCTTACCCTCTTTTACTGTTCATATATGCTATTCCTGTCATATTTTATCCTGTTGGCTTTTCTTCGCCCATCCTAGAGCCTTTCTTTCTGGTACTTGCTACGGTTGGCCTGACCAACCCTGGATTGTTCCCAGATTGCCTGTGACCGACCCTGTGGATCTTCCAGGCTTGACTTGGGGGAAATGTGCTTCAGTTCCCGACCATGCTAGAAACTATGGGAAGGTATACTCATCTACATTATTATCCTGTATTGTAGATTTTCTGATTATCATATATATATATATATATATATATATATATATATATATATATATATATATATATATATATATATATATATATATACAGAAAATACTCATATATATATATATATATATATATATATATATATATATATATATATATATATATATATATATATATATATATATCACACTATACATATAATATATATATATATATATATATATATATATATATATATATAAAATATATATGCGTATATATATGAGTATATATGTATATAAAAAATATATATATTTATATATATATATATATATATATATATATATAAAATATATATGAGTATTTTCTGTATATATATATATATATATATATATATATATATATATATATATATATATATATATATATATATATATATATATTTCTGGGGCATTCTCGGTGAGGTCAGCGAGGACTGCTATCCTCGGGATAGGTCAGCCGCATCACCCCATTGCGCACTATTGGCAGACCTACATCCCCAAGAAGTGGTCTATCCTCATATGGAGAGCCATTAACAAGAGACTGCCCACCGACGAGATCCTCAACACCATTGGGATTAGCCTAGCGTCTGCCTGCAATTGCTGCCCAGATCGTCAAATGGAGACCATTGACCACATCATTTGTCAAGGGACCCTGCCAGGCAATTCTTGGAGGACCATTAATCAGCTCTACAACATTGAGCCGGGCGGTGGACGCTTCCACGATCTGGTGGGCGCTTGGGTTCTGTCTCCCATGGCCACCAGATCGTCGCAGTGGCCGCCACGTGGGTGTTATGGAAAAATCGCAACAAGGCGAGATACGAAGGTCACCAATACTCAGCCGATCAGCTCATACGGGAAGTCTTCCGTCAGTACCGTAACGGAGCTCCTATTGCTCACATTCCAAGACTGTTTGGTCCTCTACCCTCCCTTAGCTCTTGGGTGGAGGTCCCTCCATCCCTCTTTGTTCCCTTTTGGTGGTATACTTGTATAGGCTTTGTTATTTTGTGTCTTGTATACTTGGACGGCTTGGCTTTTTGAGCCTTTTTAATAAAAGAAGAGGGGGTTTCCAAAAAATAAAATATATATATATATATAATATATATATATTATATATATATATATATATATATCATAGTATACATATATATATATTATATATATATATATATATATATATATTATGATATTATATCTCACACTATACATATATATATATATATATATATAATATATATATATATATATATATATATATATAAAATATATATATATATATATATATATATATATATATATATATAAATATATATATAAAATATATATATATA
>JANAVB010028841.1:0-29233 GCA_029216955.1 Iris pallida | reverse complement strand
GACAATGTGAAGTTGGTTGTCTAGATCTAGACAATGTACTTCACAATGTCTTCTCTTCCATGTCATCATTATGAATAAAAAATATTAGAAAAAAGAAAGAAGATGAGTAGTTGTCTTAAAAGTTGTCTTGGAAGTTGGAAAAAATAATTTTTATTGTCTCCTCAATACTTTAGCATTGGAGAGAGTTTTTCTATCTCATTGTCTTTTGAGATATAATTTTGCCACATAAACAAGACATTGTCTTGTGGCTCATGCCACATAGGAGCCACCTAAGACTCACAACACTTAACAAGACATAGGGTTGGAGATGCTCTAACTATACTTAAGTGACTAATGGAATTGATCAGGGATATGCTGAGCTGGCAACTGTGATTGTCTGAACTGGTCATTGACTCAACAAATTAAAACCGGCCTATCTGGACTATGATACAGTCTCTCATTTCTGAAGGCAGAACCATTCACTCCAGTTTCGAAGTATGAGAAAGAAGTAGACTTCTCACTTAATCAGGATCGGCACTGGTCCATGGCGGCTAAGACAACCTCCCAGGACCCACGGATCATGAAAAAAAAATTTAAAAAAAATATGTTAAATAATTTTGTATCTCAAAATAGAAATAGTATAACATGACTTTAAGACACAAGATTATTGTGGTTTAGTGGTTAGTACTTTAGACTCTTCTACTAGAGGTTCTAAGTTCAATACTTTGTTGTAGTTATTTTTTTAATATTTTTTATATTATGTATGAGGACTTTATTTTGAAAGTTCGTCATGGCCCCCATTAAGGCAAGGCCGGCCCTGCACTTAATACCTCTGATACTTTGCTATGTGATAGTGCTTCCCTCTTCTCCTGCTAATGCTCATATTGCTATTGCTCCTCCTTGGCTACATTGCTTCACTCTTCATAACTACTGCTCCCTTCTTCCCACAGGACCTGATACTAATACAGAACCTAGATGTACATGATCTGATACTGAGCTGCTCATCACGAATTCATATACTTGCACCTCTATCCTTTTGTTATGTTTCAGCAGCTTTTTGATCAAGATTACATTCAACACAAGTTACACAACTAGTTTCAAATCAACAAAGAGCTAGTGTACCAAAGTACGATCCATAGAATTGTTAATCAAATAGGCTAATACAATAGGAAACAAGCTAGTGAGTAGCTTCATTCAAAATTTTGCAAACTGCAACATTGTTCAAACACAGTCAAGAACAAAGAGTTTCAAAGAAAGATTCAAACTCAATCATGCATCTCTGGTAATGTGCTGCACGAATGAATCCATATCAGCTCTGGAAGACCACCCTCTGCCACGGAGAGGCGTATGGCTCTCCCAGCAGCCGAGCTCTCTTCCTCATCTCCTTCCCCTCCTCCTCGCAGCACTGCACCATCATCACCTTCCCGATCGCCTTCTCGATCGCCTCCGACGACACCGGATCCCTGTGCCGAGCCCACTCCCGCACCGCGACCCCGTCCTCAAGTACTCGGTCACCATGGCCGCGTTCCTCGGCTGGTCCGAGTGCACGGGCCAGGCTACGATCGGCACCCATGCTGAGGCTCTCCATGCACGAGTTCCACCCGCAGTGGCTCATGAACCCTCCCGTCGAAGGGTGGGCTAGGATCGGAAGCTGCGGCGCCCACCCCCTCACCACCACCCCTCCCTTCCACCCTCTCTTCGAACCCGGCCGGCAGCTCTCTCCGCCCTTCCACTGCCGTCGTCGGCCGCAAAGATGTCCGAGATCAGCATCCCTCAGCACCCAGATGAACCGCTGCCCGCTGCGCTCCAGCCCCGTCGCCAGCTTCTCGATCTGCTCGTCCGACATCGTGGAGGAGGACCCGAAAGAACGAGGACCGAAGCCGGAGGCTGCTCGTCCAGCCACTCCAAGCACTTATGTGACGACAGTCCCCTCTCGATTGCCAGCGGATTGAGCGGCCCGACCGCGAACACCTTCTTACCGCGGTACCGCGGCGCGCGCTAATTAGGTCGAGGAACTCGCCCTCGATCGGCCGGCAGCTGTTGAACAAGGTGCCGGCCTCCGCGGCGATGTCGCGGTAGTTCCGTGCCACGAACTCCGTGATCTCGGGGGTCAGGCTCCCCTCGAAGGGGTCGAGGACGACGTCGAGGACTCCCGCCTCAGCTTGCCGGCGTCGAAGTCGGGCCGGTGGCAGAAGCTGTGGAGTCGAGGTGGGAGGCGACGCACTGGAAGCGGTAGGTCTCGGCGTTGGGCAGGGAGGCAGCGTCCGAGCAGACGGAGGTCATCATGGTGTCGTGGACGACTACTAGGCGGCGGCACCGGGCGGAGAGGGAGAGGAGGAGAGCGGCCAGCGGGGCCGCAGCTCCATCGCGGCCTCGTAGGAGGGGAGGAGGTGGCGGGGAAGTTGGAGGCCGGGTCGGGGGGTGGGGTGGCGAAGGGAGGGAGGGGGAGTTCGTGGAAGTGGACTAATTTCTCGAGGGAGGCCGGGTCTCGTCCTTGGACTCGCGACTTGGCCTGACGGATGTAGGAGGCGGAGGAGGCGTAGTGGACGGGGAGGTCGACGTAGGTGGAGGAGAGGTTGATGGCGAAGTGGAGGAGCTGGTTGAGGTGTCCTTGCGCCGCGAACGGCACCATGACTACCGTCACTTGCTCCATTTTTTTTCGTACTTTTCACTCGAGTCACTAGCTAAAGCTATATATATACAACATAAAAGAGAGTATATTTTTTAGATTAGTTACGAGGACATAAGGGCTGAAAATCGAACGAACGAGCTCGAACAAAGAGTGTTCAAGCTTGGTTTGAATTAACTATCGAACGAGTTTGATTCGAGCCGAGCTTGGACCGAGCCGAACACGAGCTGAATGCGAACGGTTTAAATTATTTTACAGTCCTAGTAGTGAGTATTTATATGACATGTTGTATAGACTATCACACGTTTTTCTCAAGTTTTAAAGACTTTTTTATTGAATTACTTATGCTCTATACATCATAAATTTACCATCATATAAAGAACAGAAAAATGAATAAAATGTCTAAGAAAATATATTTCTATCTATTAAAAAAAGGTATAACATATAGAAAAAGCCTAATATGAGAAACCGAACTGAGCTCGAGCCTATTTGCGAACAAGATCGAGTCGAACAACCTATGGTCGAACTCGGCATCGATTAGTCCACGAACGAGCTTAAATCGAACTTGGACCGAGCCGAACACGAGCCGAATGCGAACGGTTTGAATCGTTTTACAGCCCTACGAGGACACAACAAAAGTTAACGAGGGACTAGTCATTTTCTGACAGTCCTAGTGACACATTTTCTGACAGTCCATAATGTTACTAGGACTGTCACATTTGGCAGTCCATAAAGTATCTAGGACTTTCAGAAATTGTGGCAGTCCTGAACTGCCATAAATTGGATAGTCCTGATCAACTTTAACTGTCCTTATAATTCTTTTTAATGTTGGAACTTAATGCAAGATGCCGCCACCTTCCACGAAAATCTTTCTTTACTAACGTTGAACTTCTTTGACAAAAGAATTTCAACAAAAATATATCCTTCTTATTCCCCGCGCCCCCTTCATTAACGTCCTTTCCGTCGCGTACCTACACACTATCTACCGTCAAGGACAGTCGGAGCCCCACCACTCTTTTCCTCCTCCCCCAACATTGCGGCAGCAGCAACAGCCGGCGGAGACACGTGCGCGGCTGGGAGGGGACAGTCGGCGAGGAGGGGACTAGCTGAGTAGCGTGCAGGGAAGAAAAATGGAAATGATATTTTGTCAAAAAAATGGTTAAAGGAGTTGAACATCAGTGAAATACGATTTCCGTAAAAAGTAGAAGTTCTTATATTATGGTAGTTACGTAAAAAAAAAAAATTTGAATTTAATGTATCTTGAATTATGATATAAAAAAAGTTTACTTAAATTTCAATTCAGAAAATTGTATGAGAAACATACAACTTTCAAAGTATTTTGTAAAAAGAATCAAGTTAGTAAAAATTTAAAAATGGGACCAGTTACGCTCCAAATTTGGACGTTAAAAAAAAAAAAAATATGCCCAAACTTGGGCGTCAAATTTTTTTTTTTTTTAGTTTAAAATTCGGATTCCGTAGTTAGTCGTAAGTGTTTCGGTTAATCTTAAGCTAATCCTGCAAAAATTTGTCCGCCCAGTTTATTTTATTTGCACGCCCAACTTTAGAGGATTTTATTCTTTTATATGCCCAAAATTTTAGCGTTTTATCATTTATAATTTTTTGGCCCAACGGCTATTTAGCTACGTTTAGGGTGGTGAGGAAGGGAGGTGAGGCGTTAAACAAAAATAAAAAGCGCCCAAAAGTTGGACGGCAATTGTAAGATTAGGTTAGAATAGATTTTGTAAGAATAATACTATTTGTATCCTTCAAATTGTACCTCTAAATCGTTCCTCCTTAAGTGACAACTGACATGATATGTTGATGTGGTAGCTGACGTGACAAATTTTAAATTTTAAATTCAAATTAACATTAAAATTAATATTAAAATTAACATTAATATTAAATTTAATATTATCGTTAACATTAACATTAACATTAATATTAACATAAAATTAATATGGACAAAATTGGATAATTAATTTTTGTCAGATGACACATAATATTATTTAATATGCTACGTTAGTTGCCACATAAGAAAAAATATATTGGAGGGACAATTTGAAGGTATGAATAACATTACTTATTTTTTAAATTCTAAAAATAAATTTTGATGTTCAAGTCTGAGACGTATTTTTTTTTTACGTCCAACTTTAGAATGTAACAGGTCCCATTTTAATAAATTGCTAACTTTTCTTTACACGATATTTAAAAATTGTATGCTTCTGATACAAATTTTTATTTAAAATTGAAGACGTACAGGAAGAACCAACGCCACTTTGACATGTATGACAGGTGAGATGAGTTAAAATATATAAAGAAGAATAATTGGTGGTAGATTTGGACTGGCCCGGTGGTTTAATCGTAACGGGTGACGACATTAATGAAGACACCAAAATTGACTCGTCTTGCTTTGTCCATCGACACATGCATCAAAAAGTGGGAGTGGCCATAGAAATTTTTAGGTTCCATCGGCAGCCAGCTAACTGTCACCAATTTAGTTTTTTTTCCAGAAAATTTATTGTAGGATAAAAAATTCACAAAAAATTAGTAAAAACGACATAAGTTTGAAAAATTAGTAAAAACGATAGAATACGACAGATAGGGTGTCGGAATTGGAGTCATGTCCAAATTCCGACAGACGGTGTGTCGAAATTTGGACATGGCTCCAAAATTCCGACACGGTTTGTCGGAAATCGGACATGGCCGATCTGGGTTGGGTTTCCCTCTAATTTGCTGTGCATATGACCTAAGAACCATCGTCTTCTAAGAAGCAGCAGTGCAACCACAACCACTACCGGGAGGCTGTCGAGCATGGGCAGCAGCAACTTTGGGCAGTCCACGGACGGCAGTGGTCTGAGCGTAGGCGAGCAAAATCCGCATGGACAGATTTTCGAGTCCCAAAAATAGAAATTTGGACTAGTGACCAAGAAGCCATGTCGAATTTCCGAAACCGTGTGTCTGAATTTTGGAGCCATGTCCAAATTCCGACACACCGTCTGTCGGAATTTGGGCATGACTCCAATTCCGACACAGTCTATCGTACTCTATCATTTTTCTTAATTTTCAAACTTATGTCATTTTTACTAATTTTTAACGAATTCTTATCCTACAGTAAATTTTCTGGTTTTTTTTTTCTTCCTATACTTCGATATATACAATTCACAAACTTACTATCGCAGGCCCATAAAAATATATGAAAATAAATTAATTTTACATAATTAGTTGCCTAGAAAGAAAAAAATATATTTTTAAAAATTACAAGGAAAACTTAATTTGTACATTTAATTGTTATTGTTTTTCCGAAAAATTATTTCATATGAAAATTGATATTTGTCCAGAAGAGTATCATTTTCTACTATATTAGAAGAAAATTTGAAAATTTATCAAACACAATATTAAGTAAAGAGAGAATGGTTTAACAAGAATGGAACTTGGAAGACTTTTAATATATTGAATAAAGCTTATAAGTTTTGGTGCTTCCTAGCAAATGAGTGTTCTATTTATTTATAAGACCTCAAAAATCAGACAAAAAAACTTTCTAGATAATATTCTAAGTCATAGATATTTACACACACAAATTTAGAACTTCTAAAAGGCTTTGAAATTTTTAAAAGTCAAGATTTCACCACATTCTCAATTTGGAATGGGTTTCACAAAAACTCATGTTAGCTAAAGATTATGCACATCCTTCCTGATGGGATAAAGGATACAGAAAATTTCAAAGTCACTTGGCGTGGGTGGACGCACACGCCAATTGACTTGGCGCAGGGGGGGAGAGGGAACGCACCATCTGACTTGTGGTAGCGGCTCCGGAAGAAATATTAATTGAGTGTGTAGAAATATCAAATAGTTTGTTTAAATATAATTTATAATTTGAATGTAGTGTGGTAGCGGCTCCGGAAGAAATATTAATTGAGTGTGTAGAAATATCAAGTAGTTTGTTTAAATAATTTATAATTTGAATGTAGTTTGTCCAATTATTATCTATATGAATGGAAATTTATCACAAAAAATTTCAACGAGGGTGATAACTTTTACTCAATTTGTGCAGAACAAATATATCAGAGTAATTTACAAATAGGAGGATCCGGCGCCAGTGCCAATGGCGCTAGACAATAAAAAAAATATTCTTGATTGCAAGACAATAAAAAAATGAAATAAATTCTGGTGCCAGTGACAAGCGCCAAAACTTTTTATTATTATTTTTTATTATTCACTGGCGCCAAGAATTTTTTAAATTTTTTAAAAGTCTGGCGCCGCAAGATCCTCCTATTTGCAAATTTCTCTAACATATCATGTTTTGCACAAACGGAGTAAAGGTTATCACCCTAGATGAAATTTTCTGTATTTATCATAACAAATTAGCTTTTAGTTATATCATAAAAATATTGATAATAACTACTATCTGATACATTTTTTATGATATAGCTAAAAGATCATTTGTTATTATAAATATATCATCCATATAGATAATTTTAATTATTTTTTATCTAATATAGATTACCACAATTATCTGATAAATCTTGGATGATAAAAAAATAATTATTTGTTATCTAATATATTTAAAATTTATATAAAATATATAATTATTTATTTAATTTTTATTGAAGTGGATTAGGTAATAAATTTTAACAAATAGATAATACCACAATATCATTCAAAATAATCTTAATCTTGGATTTCCACGCTTCATCAATATTTCTTCTGTACCCCACCACGGACTTGAACGTGCCCTACCCATGCCAATTCAAATGGCGCCTTCCCCAACTCCCCATGCACTCGCGTATCATCCTCTCCACAATTAGGTCTCGTTTGGTTCACAAATTTAAGGAACCAAGAAAGAAAAGTTGTTTCTTTCCTTTGTTTGGTAGTCACAAACTTGGGAATCAATTTTTTGACAGGGAAAAAAATTGGTGGGAATATAGTTCTACAAGACCCGTGGGATTGATTTTTCCTCATCCTTTTCCAACATTTATTACAAAAGTTATGACAAAAGTAACCATGTGTCATTGTTTATTTTACCATTAATGTTATTTTTTATAATATTATTTTTATTTTAAAAGGTAAGGATATTATTGGAATATTGTTATATTTTGCTTTCCTTTCCTAGGTAGTTTTTTGTTTTACCAAACAACGGAAAGGAAATGTGACAGGAATCCTACTTTTTCATTCCCATGGAAAATACAAGGGAATTTATTTCCTTTCCGTGAACCAAACGAGGCCTTAAGGTAACATGAATTTATTTCCAAGCAGAAACATTGAACATGCAGCAGAAATTTAAAGGCAAAACACAAGTTGCTCAAAAGAACTCTTTATTGATATTGAACAATCATATTACAATGGGCGCAAGGCCATAATTACAAGTCTCTTGTGCTCACTTTTCACTCATTTTACAAGTCACTATGCTCTCTCTCATCTCTCGATTACAATGCTTGAGCCAATGGAAGCTTCGGAAGGCGATGTCCATACATTATGTCTGTATAAGTCTTTGACTCCACGCGGCCGCACGCTTCGAATCGCAAGGAACTCCGTGCCTCGACGCATCCAAGCGAGCTCCGCGCCACGAACTTCTACCTGTGCCTGCACATGGAAACTGTGTGGGTGTCAGTACTCAACTGTACTAGTGGAGTGAGCTCCTCGTCCACCCATGCAAAATGACACGTTCATTTACTTTGTGCATTACAAGTCCCTTTATGATTGTCTTTCTAGTCTTGCCTTAGGATCAGTTTTAAGACTTGACGTCTAACCAACTCGTTATGTGACGACATAGTCGTGCTATCATGATAACGTGTATTTCGATCGAGGCAGTGCCTCATCGCTTATGCACTTGACCGAACTACAACTCGGGACGGCAGGGTCGTGTCATACTCTATTCGTAACTTAAACATATTCGAGATGGTACTTCGCCGAGAAGCAACTTATGCGAACTCGGCCGTGCCAAGACCTTTACTCAAACCCAAGTGCCTCTAGACCAATTCTCGTCTTAGCGACGTCAAGGGGGACGACTCGTGCAGGTCGTGCCTCTAGACTTTGCCTAGACTTGTCCGTGCTTCAAGATGAGGTCGTGCCTAACGACTTCCTAACTTAGCCAACTTTTACATTACGGTCCTTTCGACTTAAAGCGATGGCACTCGACTTAACTTATGCAAACTTAGGCAACAATGCCGATACGCGAAAGCCAATACGCGAATGCCAATATTGATACGCGAATGCCAATATGATACGCGAAAGCCAATCCTTGATACGCGAAAGCCTTGCTTTGTGCCGAAGCACGTGTCTTGCTGACATAAGCTATAACTCATTCCTCCCGTGCTGATACAAGGCTGGCACTAACGGGATTACATCTTACTGACTTGATACATGTCGTGCTAGACTGTCTCATGATTCGACCGACGCCGTGCTAGTACTTGACGCTATCCAAAGGCAAACACGCGGATTGCCGCTCTTGCCGACACATCTACATGAGTGGTCACTAGCAATGTCAAGCTATCTTGGATCTCGGCTCGTGGGATATCGGCTCGTCCCTATACGGGTAGCTAGCCCGGAGGCGCCGAAGTCTCCCATGCGGTCATCCAGCATCCTACTTTGAGCCTCACTCGTTCCTCCCGGGCCGAATCGGTCCCTTGGCCTAGGCAACCGTTCGAGAAAACTTTACCTTGTCGACAAGTTGTCCAATGACCATGTAAGACTCAACTCGATCTACCGATCCTTCCTTAACATGACCATGCTTTCCTTCTTTCTATCGAGAATTCCAAGTAGCGGGACCGATCTCGTGCACTTCCTTATCAAGACTTTTAGCGAGACTCCCAAGTGGCGGGACCGATCTCGACGACAACAAGTCGCGTGGACTTCCTTTGATCGTGGCATACTTTTTACTAGATCACCGTAGCTCGTGCCTTAGACAGACCTGGTTCTATAGGCGACGCTATTGCTCAAGTCATATACTTTATACGACGAGCCTTATTTTCAGGAGACTACGCGACTTGACAACCGCAGCTAGAGCGGACAGTGCTAGAAATGGCTTCGATAGCCCAGGACAATACTTGTCTAACTTATTCGGGCAACGACTCGACGAGCAAGGGCTACGAGCTACGCATCGAGGGAACGTGCTATGCACGGGGTCGACTTAAACAACCAAGTTCTCGGGTGCCTAGACTTAAGCCAACAAGCCGAGCAAGACGACCTAACTCGCGGGACGTGCGAAGGCTATGCCAAGCCTTGGACGACGGGACCGTGCATACATTTTCAAGCATTCACGCGGGCGACGCCTATGACTTAGGTCAATACAAGCGTTGGGGCAAAACGACGGGACCGTGCATGCTTTTCAAGCATTCAAGCGGGCGACGCCTATGACCCAGGCTTATTCGAGTGTCGGGGCAACTTAGCAACTTAGGCAAGCTTCCTTCTCCCAAGCCACGGGACGAAGGATCGAGTGTCATTTTCAAAACACGCTGAGCAAACTTCTAAGATGGCCGTGGGACCTTTTCCAAGTTCTAGCATATTTCGACCCGTCGGGATTACTCCCTTAGCTATGTGCGTTCGTAGCTTTTAGTTTAGCCTACTTGTGCAAGTTGAAAACCATGCGAGTTATTATGTGAAGGCTAAGATGAGGCAAGTTCATCGAAACTACCCCACCTGAGCGAGGAGTCGCCTCGACCGAGCGAGCCTTCGAGCAGCCGTTGCAAGGCTAAGACCGAACGTCGTCGGCGTTTCGATTCCTCCGATTGACTTTGCGGGACGGGCATTACAATAGGGCCTATTACCATCCATGAATATTTTTTTTAGCATATCAAATATAAAATTTTAGGATGTTTTCTAAGATTGGAATATGTTTGGATATTTAGTAGCAATTTAAGTCTAAAAAGTTGAAAGGCTAAATTACAACAGTTATCTAAATGTTCAACTTGATACCCTCAACTATTCCAAATGTTCAACTTAATACCCTCAACTTTGATAGTCATTAACTTGATACCTTCTCTCCAAATGGTGTTAACCGATTTAGCAAATGACAAAAATATCCTTCCAACCCCCCTCTCTCCGGCAGCCCCCTCTTTCTCCGACGCCTGCAGCCGGAGAGGGGCTGCACAGCTAGACCTGTCAAGACGGGCCGGCGGGACGGACCGGACCGTAACCCACTATTTGGCGGGGCGGACCGACCCACCATTTTGGCGGGCTGGAAAAATTCCAACCCACCGGCGGGCCGGCCAGCTTGATTTTTTAAAATTTAAATTATTATTTAGTTTCTTAAAAAGAAAAAAAATATATATAATATTTTCTACTCACTCTCATATGCATCAAATTACAAGTAAAATACAAGAAACATTATAATAGTATATTTTTTTAAAACACCTTCATTCTTGTAAATAAATGACCAAATTTAATATTTTATACGTCATTACTTGTATTAAATGAGAATTTTTATCATTTATAATACATATCTCATATATGTGCTAAATAAAAAAATTAAAAATTTTATAAAAAAATAGATGACGGGCCAATCCACTTGGCCCGCGGGCTAGCCCACCGCGGGATGGCTACTAGCGGGCCAGCCCACTAGGCCCGCCTGTTTGGCGGGCTCCTAAATGCTCGGCTAAATCCACCTTTTTGGCGGGCGTGACGGGGGCCCAACGGGCTTAGCCTATTTTGACAGCTCTATGCACAGCTGCTGCTGCCGCAGGATGCGCGGGGAGCGGCACGCGACGGTGGTATGGGGCTGCCGGGGCGGGAGGGAGGGGGGGCGGGGGGTTCGTCGGACGGGTGGTGGGGATCGCCACGGCAGGGTCGGTGGGCAGGTGGGTCTAATCAGGGAAGTTCTAGCTATCCTAACTAACCACAACAGTCAGCTGACTTCGGTGGCGGCTATTAGTTATGTTGGTATATATTGCATTAGCTAGGGAATGAGTAGGGAAAGACGAGAGGAAATGGAGCAAGTGAAGATAGTCATGGTGCCTTCGCTGCGCAAGGACACCTCAACCAGCTCCTCCACTTCGCCATCAACCTCTCCTCCACCTACGTCGACCTCCCCGTCCACTATGCCTGCCGCCTCCTACGTCCGTCAGGCCAAGTCGCGGATCCAAGGACGCGACTCGGCCTCCCTCGAGAAAGTCCACTTCCACGAACTCCCCCTCCCTCCCTTCCCCTCCCCACCCCCCGACCCCGCCGCCAACTTCCCCAGCCACCTCGTCCCCTCCTTCGAGGCCGCGATGGAGCTCAGGGCCCCGCTGGCCGCTCTGTCCTCTCCCTCTCCGTCGGGTGCCGCCGCCTAGTAGTCGTCCACGACCCCATGATGTCCTTCGTCAGCTCGGACGTCGCCTCCTTGCCCAACGCCGAGAGCTACCGCTTCCAGTGCGTCCCCTCCTACAACGAGCTCCAGCACTTCTGCCGGCAGCCCGACTACGACGCCAGCAGGCTGAGGCGGGAGGTCCTCGACGTCGTCCTCGACCCCTTCGAGGGGTGCTTCAGTCCCGAGTTCCGGGCGTTCGTCGTGAATAACTATATCGACGTCGCCGCGGAGGCCGGCACCTTGTTCAACAGCTGCCGGACGATCGACGGCGAGTTCCTCGACCTACTGAGCGGAGTGCCGCGGTACCGCGGGAAGAAATTGTTCGCGGTCGGGCCGCTCAATCCGCTGGCAATCGAGAGGGGACTGTCGTCGCATAAGTGCCTGGAGTGGCTGGACGAGCAGCCTCCGGCTTCGGTCCTCTACGTGTCGTTCGGGTCCACCTCCACGATGTCGGACGAGCAGATCGAGAGGCTGGCGACGGGGCTGGAGCGCAGCGGGCAGCGGTTCATCTGGGTGCTGAGGGATGCTGATCTCGGTGACATCTTTGCTGCCGACGGCGACGGCGGCAATGGAATCGGGCGGAGAGAGCTGCCGGCCGGGTTCGAAGAGAGGGTCAAAGGAGGGGGATGGTGGTGAGGGGGTGGGCGCCGCAGCTTCCGATTCTAGCCCACCCTTCCACGGGAGGGTTCATGAGCCACTGCGGGTGGAACTCGTGCATGGAGAGCCTCAGCATGGGCGTGCCGATCGTGGCCTGGCCCGTGCACTCGGACCAGCCGAGGAACGCGGTGATGGTGACCGATACTTGAGGACGGGTGTCGCGGTGCGGGAGTGGGCTCGACAGGGATCGGTGTCGTCGGAGGCGATCGAGAAGGCGATCGGGAAGGTGATGGTGGTGCAGTCTGCGACGAGGAGGGGAAGGGTGAGGAAGAGAGCTCGGCTGCTGGGAGAAGCCATACGCCTCTCCGTGGCAGAGGGTGGGTCTTCCAGAGCTGATATGGATTCATTCGTCAGCACATTACCAGGATGCTGAGTTTGAATCTTTCTTCCTTTGTTTGTTTCATGTCTTATTTGAATTGCTGCATGCTCTTGATTGTGTTTGAATAATGTTGTCTACTTTACAAAGTTTCCAATCAAGCTCCCCACTTGTGTGTGTGTGTGTTTTTCGTTCTTGGCTCGGGTCCGTGGCAGCATATCCAGTCAACTCATACGGAGAGAATTTACAACTCAGAGTGCTCAACAGGGAACCTCCCATCCATCCAAGTAGACTAGACACGTGACATAAAGCCACCCAGCCGGCGTCCAAGATTGATTGTCTATTAGATATGTGCGGTCAAGCTCCTCACTAAATTCCTAATATCTATATGAATAATGCTATTTGTACCTCCAAACTGTCCCTCCTTACGTGACAGCTGACATTATATGTTGATGTAGCAGCTGACGTGACAAATTTTAAAATTAACATTAAAATTAAAATTAATATTATCGTTAACATTAACAATAATATTAATACTAATATTAACATTAATTAATATTAATATTAATATTAAATTAACATTAAAATTAATATTAAATTAATATGGACAAAATTGGATAATTAACTTTTGGGTTAAAATTTGTCATATCATCGGTCATGTCATGATACATAATATTATTTAACATGTCACGTCAGCTGTCATATAAAAAATGATGTATTGGAGAACAATTTGAAAGTACAAATAGCATTATTCTACATATATGTGTGGGTGGATGGAGGTGGATGTGTGATTAAGTATGAACCACCATAAATTATCAATTGGCCCTAAGAAGAGAAAAATTATCAAGGTCCATTATGCTTCACACTTGCGTTATCTTACAATGGAGTTTTGTGGTTTGGGAATAGAATCCCAGGAGTTTCTGAAGGTACTCCACAACCCCAAAAGCTCAAAAACTGCAGTTTTAGTCCACATATAGACGCTAAAAATTGGTTTGGATTGTAGTTACATTTTATAACGTCCATTTAGGGTGTTTGGATGGCCGTGAGTGAGTGAAAAGTGGAGGTTTTGGAGGAGAGATGTAGCAACTCTCTCCTCACTTTCACAGATCCGGTATTTGGTTGCAAGTAAAAATTGAGAGAGAAGTGGGGAATCTCTGGCTCCCAACAGAGTCTTGTCCCCTCACCGAGTTACTCTCCACCTACATCCAAGTGGAGCTCCTCGAGACTCTCACTTTTGCTGGTCAGTTGCTATTTGGAAGAGCCCTCTCGCTGCAGTCACTCCCTTCCTCCCGCGCTCGACAGTTGGGAAAAAATTTCGCAGAGGTAAAACTTTTTCCCTTGTGTTCGTGTCTGTACATTTTTGGGAAAAATTTGGGAAAAATAAGGTCAGCGGATCTGTGAAAAATTTGTGAAAATTTTGGAAAAGATTTGATCCTTGATTCTTCAGATCTGATGCTATGAAATAGAAATAGTAGTTGCCCGAAAATTACTATCCTTGATTCTTCAGATCTGCATGTGAAAAATCGTTGTCACAAATTTTTGGGGAAAATTAGTATGGAAAAATAGTTCGGAAAATTAGTTCGGAAAATATTCCCAAAATTTTTCGAACACATCCGAGTTGTCAGAAAAATTGTAGATGAAAAAATTACTTGTCTGCAAATTTTGGGAAATATACTATCCTTGATTCATCAGATCCGTGTGTAAAAATTTGGGGAAAATTACTATCCTTGATTCATCAGTGCATATATGAAAAAATTTCTTTATTTTATATTGGGCTTAAATGGTGAGAATAATATGCTATATTTTCCAGATCGGGTTGTTTTCTTCCAGATATTTTTTTCTTTCACATCTGTGTATTTTACTCCAGATCTACGAACTTGAACAATAAAATAAAGAATAAATACACGAGAATTGACTCTATATTTATGATTCATTGTTTTTGATTTTTATGGTTCATTATGGTTTCTTCATTTCCCAGGTTCCCATTTCAAACTTTACTCCATCTTTCCACAATGCTTCTGATGTTTCTGTTGGACAGGCTATGGTGATAGATATTTTTGCGATGAGTTTCCATGGAAATGTTGGTTCTGGTAGATATTGGACATTCTTATAGTCTGATACATTTGTTTGTTACTTGCTTTCCATTTTGAGTATCATTTTGATTGTTGGTTTTTTTTGTTCGTTATGGTTTCTTCATTTTCCAGGTTTTCGATTTTTACTTCTTCTTTATGTGGCCTATGTTGGAAATGTTGACATGTGGGCATTGTTCATATGTGGCCTATGTTGAAAATTTTGGAAATGTTGGACATACTATGGTGATAGATATTGGGCATGTTGATATGGGAATGTTGGTTCTGATATGTTGATATGGGGAAATGGCTTCTGATACATTCGAAATGGGAATATTGGCTTCTGATATATGAGAATGTTGGTTTCTGATACATTTTGTTTGTTACTTGCTTTCAGTTTTGGCTGGGAATGGCTTCTGATACATTCGAAATGGGCTATGATAAGATTCTCAGGATACATGTTCTGATACATGGTCTTATACATCTAAAAATTTGGACAATTGGAAGTGCATGGCTGGGATACTACAAGCTCTGAGCCTATTTTGATACATGGTTTTTCTTCTGTTACATTGTCTTCTGATACCATGCTTTGGGGCCTATGCTCGACTTTCTTGCAAAGAAGTTTGTGTAGTAGACTAGTTTGTTTCTTGTTTGTTTCTTGCAAAGAAGCTTGTGTTTCAAAATGGGCTATGATGATTCTCAGGATACATGGTCTTATACATCTGAAAATTGTAAATTTGGCAGATAATTGAAAATTTTGACAATTTTGACAATTTTGACAGTTGTGTAGTCCATTGTCTTCTCATACATGTTACACATTCTATTGGTTTCTGTTTGCTTTGTACAATTTTGGACAATTTGACCATTTTTTTTCCACTGTTTGCTTTGGACGTAAGTTTGTTTCAACTTCGTTTCAAGAGGAAAACGATGCTCTCAATTGTCTTACTATTTAGTATGCTACACTCTAAAATTTTCTGTCTTTATACTAGAAATATGAAAAAATATAATATATTTCATAATATTAGTTAATTTAATTTATTTTATTCTATTTGTTAAAATGGCTGTGAAACTTCAAAGTGTAATATTGATATAACTTACATAACTTTTATTCCTTTAATATATACAAAATAAGAAGTTAGGGGTAACCATACCTAGGTTTACCATATCTCCAAAAAAAATTCACTTTCAACAATCCAAACAACCGAACTACTTTTTTTTCACTTACAACTACCATCCAAACACCAAACCAATTTTTATTCTACTTGCAGCAGACAAAAATTATTCCATCCAAACAGATTTTGGAAAGTGGCACTTGCCGCAAGTCAACGGAAATTCAACTTGCTACAAGTGCCACTTTCACACTTTCAAAGAGTTACATCTATCCAAAAGTATTGGCTAACGTGTAAAGAAGAACACATTAAAAGTGAGTAGCTGGCCATTTGGAGGAAAGCAAGCGTTCCATATGAGCATTGAATGGAAAAAATTGATGATGAGGAATTGATTTTCCTATACAGTTGTAGCTGTATACAACACTAGCTATCCTAACTAACCACAACCGTCTGCTGACTTCGGTGGCTGCTATTAGTTATGTTGGTATATATTGCTTTCCCTAGGGAATGAGTAGGGAAAGACGAGAGAAAATGGAGCAAGTGAAGATAGTCATGGTGCCCTTCGCTGCGCAAGGACACCTCAACCAGCTCCTCCACTTCGCCATCAACCTCTCCTCCACCTACGTCGACCTCCCCGTCCACTACGCCTGCTCCGCCTCCTACGTCCGTCAGGCCAAGTCGCGAATCCAAGGACGCGACCCGGCCTCCCTCGAGAAAGTCCACTTCCACGAACTCCCCCTCCCTCCCTTCCCCTCCCCACCCCCCCGACCCCGCCGCCAACTTCCCCAGCCACCTCGTCCCCTCCTTCGAGGCCGCGATGGAGCTCAGGGCCCCGCTGGCCGCTCTGTTCCTCTCCCTCTCCGTCGGGTGCCGCCGCCTAGTAGTCGTCCACGACCCCATGATGTCCTTCGTCAGCTCGGACGTCGCCTCCTTGCCCAACGCCGAGAGCTACCGCTTCCAGTGCGTCCCCTCCTACAACCAGCTCCACCACTTCTGCCGGCAGCCCGACTACGACGCCAGCAGGCTGAGGCGGGAGGTCCTCGACGTCATCCTCGACCCCTTCGAGGGGTGCTTCAGTCCCGAGTTCCGGGCGTTCGTCGTGAATAACTATATCGACGTCGCCGCGGAGGCCGGCACCTTGTTCAACAGCTGCCGGCCGGTCGACGGCGAGTTCCTCGACCTACTGAGCGGAGTGCCGCGGTACCGCGGGAAGAAATTGTTCGCGGTCGGGCCGCTCAATCCGCTGGCAATCGAGAGGGGACTGTCGTCACATAAGTGCTTGGAGTGGCTGGACGAGCAGCCTCCGGCTTCGGTCCTCTACGTGTCGTTCGGGTCCACCTCCACGATGTCGGACGAGCAGATCGAGAGGCTGGCGACGGGGCTGGAGCGCAGCGGGCAGCGGTTCATCTGGGTGCTGAGGGATGCTGATCTCGGTGACATCTTTGCGGCCGACGGCGACGGCGGCAATGGAATCGGGCGGAGAGAGCTGCCGGCCGGGTTCGAAGAGAGGGTGGAAGGGAGGGGGGGTGGTGGTGAGGGGGTGGGCGCCGCAGCTTCCGATCCTAGCCCACCCTTCCACGGGAGGGTTCATGAGCCACTGCGGGTGGAACTCGTGCATGGAGAGCCTGAGCATGGGAGTGCCGATCGTAGCCTGGCCCATGCACTCGGACCAGCCGAGGAACGCGGTGATGGTGACCGAATACTTGAGGACGGGTGTCGCGGTGCGGGAGTGGGCTCGACACGGGGATCTGGTGTCGTCGGAGGCGGTCGAGAAGGCGATCGGGAAGGTGATGGTGGTGCAGTGCTGCGACGAGGAGGGGAACGGGGTGAGGAAGAGAGCTCGGCTGCTGGGCGAAGCCATACGCCTCTCCGTGGCAGAGGGTGGGTCTTCCAGAGCTGATATGGATTCATTCGTGCAGCACATTACCAGGGATGCCTGATGGAGTTTGAATCTTTCTTCCTTTGTTTGTTTCATGTCCTTATTTGAATTGCTGCATGCTCTTGATTGTGTTTGAATAATGTTGTCTACTTTACAAAGTTTCCAATCAAGCTCCCCATTTGTGTGTGTGTGTTTTTCATTCTTGGCTCCCTCGGGTCTGTGGCACGACCACCCAGTCAATCTGTACGGAGAGAATTTACAACCCAGAATGCTCAACAGGGAACCTCCCATCCATCCAAGTAGGCTACGCACGCTTGTGACATATAGCCGCCCAGCCGGCGCCCAAGATTGATTGCCTATTAGATATGTGTGGTCAAGCTCCTCACTAAATTTCTAATATCTATATGAATAATGCTATTTGTACCTCTAAATTGTACATCCAAACTGTCTCTTCTTACGTGGCAGCTAACATGATATGTTGATACGGCAGCTGACGTGACAAATTTTAAAATTAAAATTAAAATTAATGTTAACATAGGAGGAAAGAGTTGGGAGGATTATGTCAAAACACACGGCTTAAAAAATTATGACATGTTAGTCTTCCGACACCGCGGTAACATGATATTCACATTAAGGGTCTTTGACAATGTGACATATTGTGAAAAATATATCCTTATAGTTCTCCTACGGATTTGAAGAAAACATATGTACTTCCTCCGGGTCATGCCGCCGGCTGTGCTGCTTCCCCCTCCTCTTCCTGCCCACTTCTTCTCCCCCGACTCTACACTTGAGGTGGATATCATATGTGGCTGAGAGAGTCAAATAAGAAGAAGGGAAGTAGGGAGGAGCAGATGGGTCCAGAGCCAAGGTGGAGGAGAGGAGAAGGAAGATGCTTGATCAGCATTGTCTTCCGGATCGTCCTCATCAAGGCATAACGGGCTGCTCAGCGTGCCCAGCTTCTTTAACTTCTCGCTGGCTGCAGAGTCGAAATGAAAACGGGTCCTCTTTGCCGGCCCGGAGCTCTGACTCGCACTCGTCGCCTCGCTACCAGTTTTCTCTCCTCCTCTGATGCGGGTCATAAGAAAAGAAATTTCGTCCCACAACCAATGTATGATGAGCACGGATACTTTGACAAAGGAGACCACCATGCTGTCAGAAACCTCTCACTCGAGCTCTACACGAAGGATGTCCACTTGAGCTCCGGGGCAAAGTTTTGGCTCAGAGCAAGAATCTGTTGACGGAGCACATCCACCATGCTGTCAGAAAAAAAATAGTAACGGTGAGAGACCCATCTGAGTAGGACGTATACTATGATAATATCTCCTCCAACACTCAATCCCACTACTGATATCATACTTATAAAGGTGATCTCTCAGAGTATACGTCCTACTCAGATGGATCTCTCAGAGTATCCTCTCTGGTTGGTTGTCGTATCATCATTGCCGAGGGATGAGGGTCGTAGGACAGTCAACTTCATCTACGGATACATAGTTTTTGCCTCGCCAGTCGAATGGCTGCAGGGACTATGTCCTGATCACCATGTCGTAGTCCAATACAACCCAGAGATTGACACAGTACTAATTCATATATGTAGTCCAATACAAATAGTCTAATACAAAAACAACCCAATACAAATAAGTACTAATAGCTAATGAGAACCACGCAGCTCACGCAAACGCTCAGTGATACGATCACGCAACCACCTCGAAAAAGCGGGATCTTTGGCGTGAGGAGAGATGTAGTCCCTTGCAAGTGCTGCATGAATAGAACTCCCGGTCTCACTAGCTACCGGTGCTGGATGAATAGAACTCCCGGTCTCACTAGCAACCGGTGCCACTTTCTCCTTAACTGTAGGAGGAGCCACCTCAGCATTCACTGTTTTCTTCAAACGACGTGCCGCTCCTCGGATCATGGGTACCATCTGGTAAGATCGATATTCACAAATAATATAATTGTAACATAAGCAAGCTAACTAAAGGAACCATCACGTAATTTGAGTACATTTTCGAAAGCAGATAAAGTACAAAAAATTCAATTTTTTGCCAAGTGTGAGAACGGATGGCTCAGAACACAACCCAAGATTCATTCTAGCATACATTAGTGTGAATCATCTATGTTCTGTACATATGGTGTAGTATATTTTCTTATCGTATCTAGTATCTGAAGAATGTAATAGAATCAAGATGAACTCACATAATGTAATACTAAGACATCATCTACTACTATATAAGATATAGTGATAGGTTGTCGTATCATCATTGCCGAGGGATGAGGGTCGGAGGACAGTCAACTTTATCTATGGCTACATAGTTTCTGCCTCGCCAGTCGAATGGCTGCAGGGACTATATATGTCCTGATCACGATGTCGTACCGTAGATTAATGCAAAGTCCTTATAGCAAATGTCGTACATAGATTTCTACCTCGCCAGTCGAATGGCTGTAGGGACAGTGTTTGACTTGGTGTATCTCACCATTTTTCCAAAATGCCTGACATTCTACCTCGCCAGTCGAATGGCTGTAGGTGTATTTCTACCTAGGTATCCAGTCTCTCATACAGGACCTACCTATCTGCCTTTAACATTAAATATACAAATCAAACTAGTCTTAAATACTGGTACCAACTGCCTGAACATAACAGTCCCTAATTTGTACTGGATTTATCCTACCTCTGAGTTTCACACATATTAAAAAGGAAGGCATTTACTGTTAACAAGATAACCTGTCATGAATTGAACATCAGACATACTTAGATTTAGGATTTAAAATATGGTATTCAGGTCAACTTAATTCAGTCAAAGGGTACTGAACAGAAAGTCTAATTAAGACTTTCAACTAAGCAGGCAGCCTGGACTACTGTTCAGAACTTGGCAGGCAAAATCCCATACCATCTGATGACAAACCTATACACACCCTTGCCTGTCACGACCCGCACCCGCTTTTCGGATACGAGACGTGTCCAAGCCAGCCTACGCCGCAGAGTCGGCGGTTAGAACGCTGTCAAGCCCGCAAGAAATAATGCTCAAGAAATAACATTTGATGCTCATTCACAATTCTATATTTATTACAACATTTATATTTAAAGAAAATACAAGATTTTACAATTAATGAAATTGATACAATTGCTTTCTATTTATAGGTTGACCTCAGCATACCCAAGTCTTCCCAATGCTAACAGTGATCGCGGCTAAACCTGAGGTCCTTAGCTGGAGAAACCAATACTATATCACACAATGAGCCACAATCAATCTTCACGTACAGAAGTCTCCGGATGCTCGGGTGCGCCGTCGCTGATCGTGGCCGCGGTTCGACGAGGCGGACGAGGCGGCGGGAAGAGGGTCAACCATGGCCGGCCACGATGGCGTCGGTCGCGGCTCCACGCGTGTGTGGCCGAGCACGGAGTCCCAAGCGGTCGGCCTCGGTCAGCGCTGCACGCGTCGCCTGGAAGTCGGGGTGTGACGCGCGCGATGGAGGATCATCGGCCTTGGTGGTTCGGCTCTGCTCGCGGGGACGGCACGACGCACAGGAGTTGGTGCCGGTGGAGTCTGCGGGAGGCTACGAGGGCTGGGAGGCGCTAGAGTGGCGGTGGTCACCGCGGGAAGCGGTCGGGTCGAGTGTATCGGAGCGGTGGAGTTTGCCGACGTGGCGACGCGGAAGAGGGACGAGGCGGCGTCGACGCTCACCACGGACAAACGCGAGCGCGTCACTGCGCCTGGGGGCTAGAGGTGCTGGGTGGAGCGGCGGGTGGCCTTTGGCGGAGGAGTGGGTGTTATGGTGGCTGGGCGGCGGAGAACCAGATGCTTATTCGGCCAACGGCGGCGGGGTCCGGAGCAAGGGCTGGGGATGCGCGGAATTGGGTGAGTGCTCGGCAGTTTTCTCTTGCTTCCTCTTCTTTCTTTGCTGGGGGTTGGAGTGGTTTTTGGGACGTCCGTGTCGGCCTGTCGACACGGACACGATACTGGGTTGTAATGTTGGAATAAGACGAATTGGACACGGACACACGGGTCCGGACACGGTATTGATCGATTGTGTTGGTTTTTTCTGTGGTGTGGCGCGTGACGGTGGTTCGGCGGTGAGAATGGAAAGACGCCTGCGGTGTTGGTGATGACGTCTGTGGCTTTGGTGGACGATTGGCGGGGTATGCTGTTGGTGTTGGTGATTGGCCGCGGGGAGTTTCCTTGAAGGAAAGGCGTAGGTGGCTGAAGTTGGGTTCGTCGGAGAATTGGTCGAGGAAGAGGGGAGAGTGGTGGGGATGATACTGATGATGATGTTGGTTTGTGGAATTTTTATGGCGGCTTGGGGTTGTGTTGAGAATTGTTTGGGGGTGGAAAACTAGTTCTCCTTAAATAGGAGATGAATCTTCTAGTGAGATAAGGTCTATAAATCTTAGTAGATAAGGCTCCGCTTTAATTTAAATCAAATAAATAAATTTAAATCAAAACTCATTAGTACATAATAACATATTAATTTAAATCAATCATTAATGATCTCAAATAATAATTTAAGATAATTCTCCATGTTATAAAATAATTTAAATTCTAATAGAAAAATTCTTGCACAAACTTGAATGGAATTTAAATACAAATTGATCTCCTCGCAATACTATAAACGATTGCTATAATAAAGTAAAATACTATTCTATATTTTTAAATGATTTGAATCATATGAATACAAATCAAACTTAGATAAGCGATCAACATAATTTTGAAATATTATTTAATGCTATCATATAGTTTAAAACATATAATTCAAATCAAATTAAATAACTGATTATTATAACAATTAGAAATAATATTTGGCAATCATATTTTTAGTAAAAAAAAA
Organism: Iris pallida; assembly: GCA_029216955.1. Lineage (NCBI taxonomy): Eukaryota > Viridiplantae > Streptophyta > Magnoliopsida > Asparagales > Iridaceae > Iris > Iris pallida. The sequence goes on along the minus strand of JANAVB010028841.1, from coordinate 6,491 downwards.
AATCATATCTAAATGTTTTAATAAATCTTTTTATTGAATAAAAATTATTTTATGATATCCAAGATCAATTTTCAAAAGAAATATTTTGAAAGCCTAATAATTTCTAACCGATTATTTTGTAATGCTAAAAATAAGATTTTAAGAATAATTATTCTTGAAAAAGTAAATGGTAATCGCCATCATAAATTCTAATTAGTTTTTTGAACACAAAAATAATGGCAATTATCTTATATTAGGAGATCAAATATAATTTTATTTTTTGAAAAAGAATTAAAATAAAAGAAATATCAAAGATTCGGGAAGAGGGGTTACAAATCTACCCACCTTAGAAATAAATTCGTCCTCGAATTTAAAATCATTAGGATAACATGAAAACTAATATATTATAATGGAAAAGCATTTCTCAATTTAATAGAACATTAGTCGAGAAGGATGAGATTGAAAGAGGAACGATAAAGAACAACTAGTTGAACAAATTTATTTAGGCACAGTCATGGAATTGAATTCTAGGATGACCGGCGAATTGGCACGACCGAAATAGAATCAAAATCTTGGTAGGTTTAGGAACTCAGTCAAAATTATATTAAAAGTGACAATCTGAAAAAATAGAAGGATAAGAAAGGAAGGGAGAACTACCGGTTTATGGAGAAGATTGTGACTAGAAATAAGCACAAATCAATTAGAAAACTTAATAGTTATATGCTTAATCAGACGTAGTCTCTATGGTATTCGAAACTCGTAAACATGATCGAAGTCATTTTACCGAGAATTTATGCCTCGCCAGTGTACATCTAGCTGCAATAAACTCTTGATTCCACGACTCAAGCAAGGATACGGTAACGAATACCCTATCAACTCTATCCAATCTGGACATGACAACTTAAAGACGGAGATAGGACGACCAAGATATAGCTTTGACAACATTCGATAACTTATACTTACTCGAGATTACTTCAACTTAGGGATCATGCCTCGCCAGTGCGCTGCTGGCTGCAGTGAACCCACAGTCTCCATAAGTCAAATAAGTGGCGACAGTGCGCGGCTGTCTGTCATCATAAATCATCAAAATTATTCCAACTATATCCTCCAAGAATATCAAAGAAGTTTAAAAATATTATACAGATTGATAAAGTTAGGGAAAAAGTGCAATCATCCGTTCTTCAAGGATACAATTCAGCCTTTTTGAAAAAAGAAAAAAAACAATTGATTATGAAGGATGATGATCGAAGTCGAAATAAGAAAAAAAATCTTTTAATCCTTGTTTCACGGGTATTCAATATTCAACGATTGAGAAGAAAGTTTTGAATCCAAAAACTTAACTCGAAATTAATAGACAATCGAGTGGGAAGTTATTTTAAAAATAATTCCTTAGGTCCAAGGGAAAGAATATAAGTGGTACGAACTGATGATATGGCGGTGTCTAGTAAAGACGTAACATAAAATTGTACAAATGATCATTATTAGGGAAAGGAAAAAAAAACGAAGGCAAATGAAATATGTATTAAATTTATATTTCTCTAATATTCAAGATCGAGGAAAACGTACAGAGCACTAAGTTTACCTATTGTGAATATATTCCTGCACAAGTGTATATGTATAGTCTAAAGTAAATCCCAAATACCATTATAACAGAGGGTTGTCCTAATTCCAAGTAAGATATAAATTTAAATAGCAATAATACAACTATATATAGTTTATAGAAATTATTCACAATACTAGAAATGGACTACTACCATATATATATACACATCTATATATCTACATGGACGACGTGGTCGCACTATATGACCACCAGGACTTGGGTTGTGTTCGGGCTAGTTTGGAGCAATCGAAATTTCTAAAAGTCAATAATCCTAATAATAAATAAATATATATATACATATTTTGGGTCAAGTCACAACTTGGTCTGGTTTTCCTAGTTGGGACACACTTATGGTTCAGCCTTTTCTACCATGGGTAATACACTAGTTAAAGCATGCCACTGCACTATTCGTGCCATAGTTTCTAGTCATTTTACACTCCAAATTTAACCATGACTAAGATATTCCATAATAATAATTAATTAAATTAAAATTTTCTAAAATTCTAAAAATCACATTTAATTTAAATGAGCAAATAAAAGGATATTCTCAAAATTTCGAAAAGAGGGTTACAAATCTACCCTCCTTAGAAATACAGTCGAATCAGAATGCGATAGTGTAGCCTTCTATGAAAGTCATTTAGTGAGACCTATGTAGCAACCTTAACTACCCAATTGTCAATTTAAAATTTGGGATTCCTAGTCCTAACCATTCTTTTAAATCATTTCAATCCTAGTTTGTGAATGAGCATTTCCTAGTCGCAGGCTCGCAATAGTACGACTAACGTACCATCACGAGTTTGCGATATTTTGCGAAAACTGACCTGCATGGGCCACCACAAAAACTTGTCACGACCCGCACCCGCTTTTCGGATACGAGACGTGTCCAAGCCAGCCTACGCCGCAGAGTCGGCGGTAGAACGCTGTCAAGCCCGCAAGAAATAATGCTCAAGAAATAACATTTGATGCTCATTCACAATTCTACATTTATTACAACATTTATATTTAAAGAAAATACAAGATTTTACAATTAATGAAATTGATACAATTGCTTTCTATTTATAGGTTGACCTCAGCATACCCAAGTCTTCCCAATGCTAACAGTGATCGCGGCTAAACCTGAGGTCCTTAGCTGGAGAAACCAATACTATACCACACAATGAGCCACAATCAATCTTCACGTACAGAAGTCTCCGGATGCTCGGGTGCGCCGTCGCTGATCGTGGCCGCGGTTCGACGAGGCGGACGAGGCGGCGGGAAGAGGGTCAACCATGGCCGGCCACGATGGCGTCGGTCGCGGCTCCACGCGTGTGTGGCCGAGCACGGAGTCCCAGGCGGTCGGCCTCGGTCAGCGCCGCGCGCGTCGCCTGGAAGTCGGGGTGTGACGCGCGCGTGGAGGATCATCGGCCTTGGTAGTTCGGCTCTGCTCGCGGGGACGGCGCGACGCACAGGAGTTGGTGCCGGTGGAGTCTGCGGGAGGCTACGAGGGCTGGGAGGCGCTAGAGTGGCGGTGGTCACCGCGGGAAGCGGTCGGGTCGAGTGTATCGGAGCGGTGGAGTTTGCCGACGTGGCGACGCGGAAGAGGGACGAGGCGGCGTCGACGCTCACCACGGACAAACGCGAGCGCGTCACTGCGCCTGGGGGCTAGAGGTGCTGGGTGGAGCGGCGGGTGGCCTTTGGCGGAGGAGTGGGTGTTATGGTGGCTGGGCGGCGGAGAACCAGATGCTTATTCGGCCAACGGCGGCGGGGTCCGGAGCAAGGGCTGGGGATGCGCGGAATTGGGTGAGTGCTCGGCAGTTTTCTCTTGCTTCCTCTTCTTTCTTTGCTGGGGGTTGGAGTGGTTTTTGGGACGTCCGTGTCGGCCTGTCGACACGGACACGATACTTGGGTTGTAATGTTGGAATAAGACGAATTGGACACGGACACACGGGTCCGGACACGGTATTGATCGATTGTGTTGGTTTTTTCTGTGGTGTGGCGCGTGACGGTGGTTCGGCGGTGAGAAGGGAAAGACGCCTGCGGTGTTGGTGATGACGTCTGTGGCTTTGGTGGACGATTGGCGGGGTATGCTGTTGGTGTTGGTGATTGGCCGCGGGGAGTTTCCTTGAAGGAAAGGCGTAGGTGGCTGAAGTTGGGTTCGTCGGAGAATTGGTCGAGGAAGAGGGGAGAGTGGTGGGGATGATACTGATGATGATGTTGGTTTGTGGAATTTTTATGGCGGCTTGGGGTTGTGTTGAGAATTGTTTGGGGGTGGAAAACTAGTTCTCCTTAAATAGGAGATGAATCTTCTAGTGAGATAAGGTCTATAAATCTTAGTAGATAAGGCTCCGCTTTAATTTAAATCAAATAAATAAATTTAAATCAAAACTCATTAGTACATAATAACATATTAATTTAAATCAATCATTAATGATCTCAAATAATAATTTAAGATAATTCTCCATGTTATAAAATAATTTAAATTCTAATAGAAAAATTCTTGCACAAACTTGAATGGAATTTAAATACAAATTGATCTCCTCGCAATACTATAAACGATTGCTATAATAAAGTAAAATACTATTCTATATTTTTAAATGATTTGAATCATATGAATACAAATCAAACTTAGATAAGCGATCAACATAATTTTGAAATATTATTTAATGCTATCATATAGTTTAAAACATATAATTCAAATCAAATTAAATAACTGATTATTATAACAATTAGAAATAATATTTGGCAATCATATTTTTAGTAAAAAAAAAAAATCATATCTAAAATGTTTTAATAAATCTTTTTATTGAATAAAAATTATTTTATGATATCCAAGATCAATTTTCAAAAGAAATATTTTGAAAGCCTAATAATTTCTAACCGATTATTTTGTAATGCTAAAAATAAGATTTTAAGAATAATTATTCTAGAAAAAGTAAATGGTAATCGCCATCATAAATTCTAATTAGTTTTTTGAACACAAAAATAATGGCAATTATCTTATATTAGGAGATCAAATATAATTTTATTTTTTGAAAAAGAATTAAAATAAAAGAAATATCAAAGATTCGGGAAGAGGGGTTACATTGCCCAAACCATTTGTTTCAGTAGGTAAAATATTCCAGGTTACTCAAGTAACCTGTCGTGCAACATTTGTTGTCAACAGCATTCCTTGTTAATTGTAACATGCATACTATCATATCCCAACTCTGCCAAAACCTGACCAACATACCCTACACTAATCATTCCATATTTCAGTAATGTCAGTGAGCTAAATCATACTCAAATGTCGAGAATACTTAGGAGAAAACTCATTCACAGGATTAGTATCCATCCTTCGTGACATAGCTGAAATTTTATAGAGCTCGATAATAATTATTAGTCAATTTATTCATCATTTCAAAATCCTGAAAATGCCCAAAAAACTCCCAGTATCAGTAAATAGGGCTCGAACCCTAAATTAGAATTCGAATCCAAGCAAAACATCAAATTGACAGTTGATATGCCCAAAAAAACTCCCAGTATCAGTATATAGGTGTCACACTGTGAGTCTCGTGTCCACACAGTGGGACACGACGTGTCCAAACCAACAAAATAGGTGTCACACGAACTAGAAGCGAGTCCACGCTCTCGTGTCCCCCGCAGCGAGTCCACTGTGAGTCTCGTGTCCCCTGCAGCGAGTCCACGCTCTCGTGGACACGAACTAGAAGCGAGAGAGAGAGCTAGAAGACAAGGAGAAACTGGGAAGCGGGGACAGGGGAGAGTTACCTGAGGAGGAGCTACCTGAGGAAGGAGGAGGAGGAGAAGGAGGAGGCCGGAGGAGGGAGATCGCCGGAGGAGCGCCGCGGAGGAGGAGGCCGAAGGAGGGAAAATCGTCGGAGGAGCGTCGCGGAGGAGGAGCGCGCAAAAAATTGGAGGGAAAATTTTGTGAATGATCGAAAAGGAAACCCTCGCCGCCTATATGAAACATTTAGCGACGTCCTTCTCGGCCGTCGCTAAACGTCACTGATATTTAATAAACGACGACGCTGCTTAAAATGCGTCGCTACACGTCGCTATATCAGCGACGTGTACCGACGAACTTGCGACGCAAATTTTCATTTAACAAATTGTAGCCAATAGACGTCGCTATTAGTCGCTGTTGGCGACAAACAGCGACGTCTTAGATAAACGTCGCTAAACCCCTAAAAATTAGCGACGTTCTTCTTGGAGTCGCTAAATACGTCGCTGATATGACTTATTTTGGTAGTGGCTAAACTCGATGAAAGCGTCGCTAAGTGAATTTAGCGACGTTTTGGAAACGACGGAAAAAAACGTGTCGCTAAACGAGAAAACGTCGCAAAACGTCGCTCGACGTATAAGGCGACGTTATCGTGTGGTCGTCGTTTAGCGACACTCTTGCGACGTTTTGGCGACGACGAGCTGACATCAGATTATGGTGCCACGTGTTGCCACGTCAGCATTTAGCGACGTTTTTAGCGACATTTACTAACGTCGCTAAAATTTAGCGACGAATAATAACGTCGCTAAAAACGTCGCTAAAGTAAAAAAAAATATGAAAAAAATAGGTTCCAGAATGCAAATGGAGCTGGAGCCTGAGCCAAAATACAGAATACAAAACACAAAATACAGAATCCAATCCCTGGGTTCGCCGACCCCCTCGGTGGAACACTCAACACCGACACGCACAATACATTCCAGAATATACAAAAAATATAAAGAAAAAATACTATCCGCAACAAACAATGTCAATATATAATATCCTGAACAAACCAAACAATATCCGCAAACACGTACAAACTCAATATCCTCAACGAAAAAACTGAATATCCCCAAATACGTACAAAGTGAAACCACCAACAATAAATAGAGAGAGAGAGAGAGGGAGTCACGTACCAGAGGAGAGTTGCCGGAGATAGTGAAGTAGGGAGAG